>BQNB010194428.1:0-11452 GCA_026074375.1 Tanacetum coccineum
CGCACATTATGAGTGTCATGTGCTTTATTCTTTTCATCTTATTCTATCATGTTCGAACTCTATCTTGTAATCATGCTTTGTTTTGTTTTTAACCTTGTCTTATTTTCAATCAAAGGTATTTTGAAAATAATAAGTGTAGGGGAATATATCCGGTTTTTGAACCAAGTTCAAGCATGTTAAATAATTTGTTTAGATTAATTCGCGTCAGTTTTGAGTCTTATGATTGAATTGTCAAAACTCAGGTTTTATGCAGCCATTTGTACAGGAATTAACCTATGGAATCAAGTGCAGAAAATTTTTCATCAAAAACAAAATTTTTGTTTTCACGGAACGTGGAGACGGCGTCATGATTTACACGCGACGCCGTCACCACAACACCTGTGACGGTGTTAGGATTTTCCTGTCGGCGTCAAACGTCCAGGTCTAGAAAACTTAAAGTTTTAATTATTTTTGAAAATAAAACTTGCATAACATTTAAAATATGTACTTTTTTGTTATAAACCCGCAAAACCAATAAGTTTGACAATTCTCTCATCCTATCTTTACTGCTTTTATTCGAAGTCAAACCCTTAAAATTCTATTGTATATTTTGTTATATGTACATTTTATGATTGGTGTAGTTGTCTTTAATTACAGGTTATATTTGATGAGAAGAAGCTTGGAAGTTCTTAGGAAGTTTCATTAGACAATTCTTGGATGACGATTTAACCAGTTATCATATGTTTCTTCTCCATTATTAAGCAAACCAGGGGAGTACTAGTTTCTTTTCCTTGTTTTCTTTCCCCTTTAATTCGTTTTTACGGGTACCTTTATAGAACATTAGGGACAATCTTCAACTTAAGTGTAGGGGGAATATAAGCTTTAGAAACTATTCTTTCACTTGCCATTTGCTTTGTCCTTAAATAAAATGATGGGTAATATATTGAAACATAACATAAGAGGTGATTTTAACCTAAATTTAAATTTTTTTATGACACATACCGACGAAAACCAAGTATTAAGAGCGTCTCATGGATAGGAATTTATATTACTAGCACAAAAACCCTTAAATTCCACCCCTAAAATGTGAGGTTCGCCCATAGATGTTATACCTTTAGCTTGTTTGAGTTAAGACTGAGCAATCATGTGTGTATATTTCTGTCTTATGATGTGTATGCATGGGTTCTGTCGCCTTTTTAGAAAATTGGTATTTGGTTACTTTAGGATTATAAGAGTGTACCGGTAGTATATTAAATTCTAGAACCTGTTTTGTGATGCTCCGAGACGCATAGTATATGTGTTAGGATTTTCTTGATAAGAGGCATTTAGAATTAACCAAGTTTTAAAACTGTTATTGTTTTTGATGGTACACACCGATCATATAAACTATCCACTCCCTTGCATACACTCACCTTCTAGTGCAGGATTAACCCTAGTACAACCATCCGAGCCTTCAGTTTTCATGGTTTTCATTAATTTTTTAAGTTAATCACAAACTATTAAGAAAGAGCATTGTAAACCTTAAACCAATCGTTACCACCCAAATAGCCATAGCCCACACTTGTATGTACTCATTTTGAGTACATTATTGTTTTAACCCTAGTCATATTTTGTGTTTGATGTGTGTCGTATAGGGTTAATTGATTTGATTATCATGTTTTAAATTATATTTAGATGACAAACATAAAATAAACACTTTAACGAGCATGTACCGAGTGAAGATGGAGTTCGCGGGGTAAGTAGGGCGTTCGAACACAATAAGAGTGAAAATTAAATCTTTATATTCTATCAGTATTATTAATAGTTATATTTATGGTTAAACTATTGCTAGTGCACATTGTCTAATTGAAACTAGGGGATTCACGCCTAAGGAGACTGCGCAAGGTTCTGGTGATGACAAATACCAATTCAATTACACAATCAACACAAAAGAGAGATAGAATATAGAAAAATGATACAAGCCAAAATAATATGAAACTGTTAGTAGCCATATTAAATCTGGTTCAATGCTGGTTTGTTTATTTTAGTGTAATGATTTACTTATCTCGAAGTGGCATATCATTCTTAAGACTTAGGCAGAAAATCATCCTAAGAATAAGACACGATTAATCTTGTCACAATTAAACGCATTCGCATAAAGCATCCTTTAGTTTATATATAATCTAATTCTTAGAGAATTTAAGCAGTGGATGATCCTATTAAAAACCCTAGCAAAAGGGACTTTACCACCACTATTGTTCTGTCGGTTGTTTTTTATACTGGTAGTTCACTTTTCCCATCTTTATCAGTAAATTAAGAGCATGATTGATTGAAGCATAAACGGGGTCACCTACCGGTCCAATAAGCTATAATTCAATGATAAAGAAGAACGTTATTTGACCCCATCCATTGTTAGTTATATGAAAACGATTTGGTGAGCTTTCTCCGGGTCTCTAGATTACTGGTCCGTATCACTGGGGACCCAGTTGAATGATAGGTCGCATATTCAAACACATAAACAAGTATGAGGTGATAAACATATTTAAACAATCAACGATAAATTAAGAAATCGATTTTTAAAACAAACCAAACATTGAACTTTCATTAAGATGGCTAATACCTGAGGGTATTAGCCACAATAATTATAATTATACAAGAGTCATCAAACAATTTAAAATCAAACGATTAAGAGAGTAAGAAGATAAACATGTCTTCTATGGATTCATGATCGATGCTTGACCTTGGTAGATGATCTTCTCTTCTGAAATTCATCTTTACTGAGTATGGTATAAGGAATATGATATTGCACACTGAAAACTCATTTTTGAGTCTTCTATTATTGAGTTGTTGAAAAAATACTCGATCACGATCCAGATAGGTTGTTTCGGCGTATGGGGCTGGTTCCTTAGTGTGTGCGGCTACTTCGTAATAAATCTTTAAAATCATTCTCTAATTTACTTAATTTACTGTATCTTCGAATAGTTATCTTCATGGATACGGCGTATATAGACAAAGTGAATACACCGTATTAGGAATTGGTCAAACGCGTTTTCTTGTGAAGTCTTGGTGCTAATACGCCGTATCTCTTTAGTTGGATACGATGTATTGGTGAATTCTTAGAAATCTTCAAATGTCTTCGTTTTAGCTCTAATTTATGCGCCTTTTAGATTATCTTCACAAAACACTCCTAAAATTATTGCATTTATCAACTTTAAAGCAATTAAGTACCAAATAATGCAATAATTATATAAAAGTGGGCAAAATAGATGGGATAAATGATATAATAAAGTGACGTTATTTGATGTCATCAAATATCCCCCCACTTGAATCCTATTTGTCCTCAAGTAGACTTTAGAAAAAAGTTTAGTTTATAAAAATGTGTCCCGAACCGAAGTTAAGGATTTTCTATTTAAGCATCATTTTGTCCTAATCACCTATACATAACCAAGATCCTCACGAAATATGAAAATGAAAACACTCAAATCACTCAACTAATCTAGGGTGCAACATTTAAGTAGTACGCTCAATTGCTCGGTGGATTTAGTTTCGTTATCATAAGCTTGGAAGGATACACTTCTCCATCGCTAAAGCTAAGGAAAGAACAAGTCAAAAAGCTTTATTGGTTAAGAGGGCTCGATTTATTCATTAACAGTCTTTCACCATAAATACCTCACCAACAAGGCAGCTGTATTATATATTTCATGGCTATAAGAATGGAATGAACATATATCATCCGAACAATCCCTTTCGTTGCTTTACCAACAGTTAGGATGAAGAAATGATACAGTGGTTGGGACCTTCAACTTTCCACCAAAACTCATCATCCAACAAGGCAGTGAGACATGATTTACATGGATCCGGTCGTAACAGGAAATTAGACATGCACGCTTTACCAAGTCCTTCGTTGTGAGTAGACACTAAAGGGTTAGTTGCTAGGAAAGGGAAGTAAAATGGTTGTTAAATAAAATTCACAAAACAAATAGATTAAGCCAACAAATAAGGTACGGTTGCTAGTAACTTTCCCCCAACCGTTCCATGATAAAGACTCGAATATATAGACAAATGCCCCGATCATAGAAATGACAAGACAACCAAAGTTGACGTTCCCATAACGGTCAACTTCCTTTACATCCCGCTGCTTTAATACTTTTACACAAGTTTGGTGATATCGACACTTTTTCAAATCTTAACATCGTTGATTTTTGTAACGTATCAACGAATAATCGATCCTTCTAAGTGATTCCTTCGGTATAAACTTCTTTTTGAAATGACTATTTTTCTTCCTTCTCTTTTTTTGCTTTCTCTCTTTTTCCGTTTTTTTCATAATACATAATAAACCTCGGTTTGATTCCACCGTCTTCACTTTCATAATTTATCCGGATAATCTTTTCTTTGTAGTACTTATTCATCGGACATAATTCATAATTGAAAAAAGTAGCAAAACTTACGAGCTACATAACTTCCCATTGCATTGTGTAATTTCTTGACTTTAGAAGATAGAAAAATTTCCACTTTGACTAAGGAAATACAAGGACCTTTACTCGAAAGCAAATGAACTATAGAGACAATAAGGCTTAATTACATGGTTGGCTGAGGTTTTCAAAGGTGTAACGAAACATGAAAAAATATGGTGCACAAAAGAAAGGAATGGCTCAACATGTTGTTCTAGGGGATTTTACTCTAAAAATGAGAGTAATCAAGGGTTTCTCTGTGAGTTAAACTAACCAGTGAAGGTTAGTTATTTTTATGGAATTGTAGGCTTTTTGTTTAATCACTAAAAATTTATCAGTTAAACATGTTCTTCCATCTAAATCCATAGTACTAATCATGGCGGTCTCGAGTGATATGCCAGGCCAAGTTTTAAAGTTCCCATACATCATGACACATATTTAATGTTTGGAATTTTAGTAGGAAATTAGTTGGATAACAGAATAGGCTTAATTCTCACAATATGTATCAAGGGTTATAGTGCGCTAGGTAATGTAACTAGTGATTTTTACAAAAGTCATGCTGAAAAAAAATTTAAATTTTGACCATTTTAAGCACTTTGCATGTTATTTTGTAAAAAAGAAGACAAGTACGTTCTAATTCTCCACCCCCACTTAAATTAAACAACGTCCTCGTTGTATAGAGAAAACAATTAAATAATAAGGGAAGCTAAAATTGAACAGAAAAATCTCCTGATGTTTACTTGTGATAATTCCCCATGATTGAAGTTTTCCCTTGAGAAAAAAGTTTCATTTTTTATTCGTGTTTATAGGGCTTCAGAATGCCCGAATGAGTTTAACACAAGTCTTTTTGGCATATACCATATCATATTTTCAGCAAGGTCCTGTAAAAGGTTAGAAGACAAGTGCAAATTTTATCTCGCTACAATGTGTCAGGAAAAAATTAAACACTCAAACTGTACCGGGATCAATATGCAGTATCCTATACCCTACGGGGGATAAGCGTTATTATTCTGTGAAATAAATTCAAATTACTGGAAAATTAAATAATTATGTTTTAAAACTGTGATAACGTAATACATGCATTTCACCGTATCCATGGGGTTAGATACGCCGTATGTTAATGTCTGGGAAGACTGAATGTACAGAAAATTAAAATTCAAACAATTAAATACGACAAACAATTAAAATGACCGAGTTGTCTTTCGGGAAGCACTTTTGTTTTAGCTAGTCTTTAAGTTCGACCTTTTTCCTCTTCTTCATTCATTGTCAGGTGTCGAGCTCTATGAATTCATTATCATCCGTGTGGAAACTTCTATCGTGGTATTTTTCAACCTATGTCTGTTAACTTTAAAGCTTGAACCATTATTATCGGTGATTTTAACTACTCCATAAGGATACATGGTTTTAAATGTTAAAAGGACATGTCCATTTTTGACTTGAGTTTAACTAGAGGTATCTTTTTCGAGAGGTTTTAAACTTAAGATTTTGTTCTCCGTTTTTAAAAAATAAACGTTTCTGGACCAATCTTTTGGGTTATATCCTACCGATCTTTCCAAAATATGTTTGATAGCTCTGTTAGTGACTTCGGTTTGGCCATTAGTCTGTGAGTGGTAGGCTGTTGATATTCTATGAGTTAACCCGTATCTAAGCAAAGCCTTTTCAAGTTGAGAGTTGCAGAAATGTGTTCCCCTATCGCTGATTAAGGCTTTAGGAACCCCGAATCTGGAAAATAACCCTTTTAAGAATTTCACCACTACACGAGCATCATTTGTAGGTAGAGCCTGGGCTTCAAACCATTTATATACGTAGTCTACCGCAACTAGGATATATTTGTTGCCCCTTAAATCAGTAAATGGTCCCATAAAGTCTAATCCCTAGACATTAAAGACCTCACATGCTTTAATATTGTTCTGAGGAATTTCGTTTTGTGATGAAATGTTCCCTGATTTTTGACATGCGTCGCACTTCATTACATAGTCTTTAGCATCTCTAAAGATATTGGGCCAATAAAATCCTGCTTCGTAAACCTTTCTTCTTGTAACAGAATGGCAGTGTTCCAAAATTTCGAGGATTTCACATCCAGCGACGCACCTTCTCATTACATTGTCCGGACATAATCTAAATGTGTATGGTTCATCCCAAAAATAATTCTTCACTTAGGATAAGAACTATTTTTTCTTTCCGGAGTCCATTCGGGCAATACCACTTTTCTGACAAGGTAGTTAACATAATCCGCGTACCATGGGTCTTCGTCATTTAGCTTGGTTTTCGATATCATCAAATGCTCATCGGGAAATTTGTCTTCAAGTTCTTCTTTGGCTAATTCTCCTATAGTTGGATTTTTCAGTCTTGATAGGTGATCAGCAGCTAGGTTTTCCGCTCCTTTTTTATCTTTTATCTCAATGTTAAATCCTTGAAGAAGCAGAACCCATCTAATAAGTCATGGTTTGGCATCCTGTTTGCTGAACAAATACTTTAAAACAGAATGATCAGTGTACACTATAGTTTTTGATAAAAGAAGATAAGGGCGAAAGTTGTCAAAGGATAAGACAACTGCTAGAAGTTCCTTTTCGGTGGTGGTATAATGTGCTTGGGCATCGTTTAGAGTTTTGCTAGCATAATAGATAGGTTTGAATTTCCCTTATATTCTTTGTCCTAATTGCAAAATCACTGATGTCGCACATTAACTCGAAAGGCAATCTGGAGATATTATGATAGGTGCGGTGGTCAATCTTTCTTTTAGTTTATTAAATGCCTTTATACAATCTTTGAAAAAATCAAACTTAGCATCTTTCATTAAAATCTAGGTCATTGGTTTGGAAATCATGGAAAAATCTTTTATGAATCTGCGGTAAAACCCAGCGTGCCTCAACAAACTTCGAACGCCCTTTACGTTTGTGGGATAAGATAATTTGACAATTACATCGATTTTAGATTTGTCAACTTCGATCCCTTTCTCGGAACGAAACCCCCAAATTAAAACCCTAACTCAAATCCCTAAATCAAAACCCCCTAAATTAGAACCCCAAATCAACACCCCCTAAATCACTACCCCCAAATCAAAATAATCAAGAATTTGATACAAAATTATCAGCTTTTCATAGCTTACCAATGAAATTAGATGCTATATGAGTGTAATTGAGCAAAGATATGATGATATATACCTCATTGATGTACGAAACGTTTAGGTCCCAAACCAAAGCAAGCAGCAAATGATAGATCTATAGGTTTTGTAGAGAGATAAAGAAAGAAAGAAGGTGACACACGTACCAGGAACCTGTTAGGTTTTGATGATATATACACGTGTTCGCCTGTATGGATGGGAAGAATGAGTGGGAGAGAAAGGTAACTTACTTTTTGGATGGAATTTAATACTTAATATGTGGGATCGGGTCTACATTTAATGCAGTCGGTGTGACACCCGTGATTTAATCAGGATAGTGATACCTTTAGAAATGGCTAAGAGTTCGTTGTGTGTAATTCTTGTGTGCTATGTGTTATATATGTGCGCTAAGTGGTTTGAATAGTTGCATGATATCTTTTTGAGGTGTATGGGAATCTTATTTTGAGTGTGTTTGTGTTTGGTGATAAGTATTCCATTCGTTTGTGAATAGTGATAATGGAAAGGAATGGCGTATTTCATGCAATGCTACTTGAATAGTTGAATTGATTTTGTGTTTAAGCTGGTTTATAGATAGGTATCGTCATCGTTGAAAATAAGTAAAGTGAGTGAAATTTGGATATTTATAAAAGTCTTTTTAAATATAGAAAGTGAAATGTGAAATGAAAAGTTATTTTTAGAAAGTTTAGTAAGTAGCGTTTATGTGAAAAGGTTTACCCAAATTAGCTTAGGTTTTTATAAAAACTTAAGGTAATGAAGATAATTATTTAATTAATAACAAAATAAAATAAAAATATATATAAGAGGGGGAGAACGAAATTGTATAGAAAAATATAAAAAAAATTAATTAATTAATAAGGGAGGTGATTTGGATCGGTTATAAAGAAAGAGGAAAATAAAGGGAAACAAATCTTTATGTTCAATTAGGATCTAGGTATTAGTAAATATAAGATCAATAAATCCATAATTCACTTTTCTCTCCCCTTTTCCCTTTGATCGGCCGAACCAAGCAAGAAGAAAAAAAGATTTTTTTTAAACAAGATCGAGTTGGTGATTTAGTGTTTCAAGAATCAAGGTTTAGGTATGTTTCAATTAAGCTTTTGTTTAATCTTTCTTTAAAACATGTAACAATTAATATGATGGATCATTAGGGTTTTTAAAACTTCTGTAATTAAGGATGTCTTAATCATGCTAGAGCGTTTAGGGTTTGATTAGGACCTTATTGGTGTAAGTAGTTAGAGTTAGATCACTTTAATTCATGATTTAGAGTTGAGCAAAATTTAGGGTTGTGTTCAACTGATGATATCTAGATGTTAAAAAAGTGTTTTTATATCCTTCCAGTGCCTAGATTGAAGTTCAAAGAGTCTATTTTTTAAAAAGTCTGGCCTTAAATGATTTGGAGTTTAGAAGTTGGTTAAATACTGGTTACAAGAAAAGTTGTCAAAATAGTAAATACGGGTCAGAATTAGGTCATGTTTAGGAGGGTAAAACCCTAACTTAAAGTGGAATTAAGGTTAGCCAATCTACAGTGGTTAAGTTCAATATGTATATAAAGAAACCCTAGAAGGATAGCTTCTGATTGTGTGTCTAAGTAGGGTAATTAGGGCCATACATTTTAGTGTGCAATCAGATCCGAATTGGGACAGTTTTGAAGTTGGATTTTATTTGGGATAGTTGCACATGTAATGAGTACTTGGGAATCACAAGGTAGTTAGTAAACTCATAAATGAACTTAGGTGATTTTTGGTATAATTTATGAAGGTCAGCAAGTAAGGTTTTTAAGTTAGTAAAGATACACTAAAATTCTGCATTTCTGAATAAATTGTAGTTAACTAGTGTAATGTGTTAATGAGGTGGTTAAGGTTGGGCATGGTGTCGGGGTGACCCATGATGGTTAATCAAACCCTTAGACATCCATCATATGTGTGTTACATGGACTAGAGCTTTTAGCTTGGTCGCGTGTAACCGTGTTTATTTATTTGTATAGTTGCGTGATAGGATTTGGAAGCTGCATTTTGAGCATTCAGGTGAGTTACATAGTCCCACTTTTTATTGCGTTTTAAACTTGGGATGGAAATTATGCAAGTGTTGAAATAAGTTTTAAATTTCTGTGATTATGTGTTAGTATGGACTATTATGTGACTGATATGCGTTATGTGCTACATGTTATGTGATGTGATATTGATGTGTGGAACTAAGTCAGGAGGGTTACTTGCGGGTATTCATGGCCTGTTTAGTGGAATGAATTATTGCCTAGTCAGGAGGATTACTTACGGGCATCCATGGCCTGAGCTAGAAGGGGAAGTTATTATTGCCGAGTCGGGAGGATTACTTGCGGGTATCCATGGCCTAAGTTAGAGAGAAAGAGATTTGGTATGATCCAAGAGCGATTTAATTCGTCTGCTTGGTGTCTGAGGGATCGGATGAGTACGCCTACTCAAGTGTTGGTTATGAGGGATCGGATGGGTACGCCTACCCAATATATGATTTGTTGGTTTGATTGGATTAAATTGCATGTTAGCTTGTATGTTAGTTAGCATAATTGTCATGCAAAAGTATTGTTTTATAATCATAGTAATTGGTTAAATTGTTTTGAAATAGATTGAATATGTGTGTCTGAAAATCTATGTTTCTCACCAACCATTATGTTGACGTATAAGCATCATTTTCAGGTATTTAGTAGGATGAGATATCAGACGTTAATGTATCATCAAAGACTATAGCTGGGAATTTAGTTTTGAGGTTTGTGAAGCAATCGTCCTCATCTTCACGGTATTTAACCTTCCCGTATGTGGCAGTTTTCCAATTAAATGTTCGACTATGTCTTTGACCTTTTTCTTCTTCAAGTCTCATGTATTCCTCCATAGTGATGTTTAGGTCATCCATGATAAACCTATGATGGCAATCAGAAACAAGGAAATAGACTACAAAGCAGAGAACTTTTGAAAACAATTAAATAATGCAGGAGCACACTCAATACAAACAGAATTAAATCATGATAATTAAGGGTTAGAAATACTAATAAAATTAAAGGTTAAACTTTTTCACTCCCTGGAAACGGCGCCAAAAACTTGATGTGCTGTCGTGTAGGGTCAATTTATTGATTACCATGTTTTAAATTTATATTTAGCCGACTTTTCCTAAAACAACACTTTAACAGGCAGTGTACCCGATCGGGTGGAGTTTCGTGGTATGTAGGGTGTCGAGCACTAAAAGCGAGATCGTTAACCTTATATTCTTTCAGTATTTTAGTTAATCTAATTAATATAGTTAATTATAATTACTTGTTAAACCTATGCTAAACCTAGTTCAAATGATAATGGGGGTTTTCAGTCTGAGAGACTGGCATAGGTTTTATGGTGACAATAATCAATTCAAAACACAATAAGCATGCAAGAAGACAATCAGAAGATAAAAGAATGGTACAAACCAAATGATAGAAAACTGTATTAGCCATATTAAATCTGATTAAATGCTGGTTTGCTTGTTTAGTGCAATGATTACTTATCTCAAAGCGACATATCATTCTTAAGACTTAGGCGGGACATCATCCTAAGACCTAGACACGTTGAATCCTGTCATAATTAATGTATCAACATAAAGCATCCTTTTAGTTTAGTTTTAATCTATCTAGGGATTAAAGTAATGGTGATCTTGTTAAACCCTAGCCCATCAGGACTTTACCCACTTAATGTTTGATGGTATTTTATATACTGGTAGTTCATTGTTTAAGTCTTTACCAATTAATCAAGAACGTACTTGTTGAAACATATGGGTCACTTGCCGGTCCAACTAAGCTCATAATTTAAAGGCAAAGATAGAACATTATTTGTAATACTATTTGTCCAGAAATATAAAACACGATATGGAGAGCTATCCCAATATCTAGATCACTTGGTCAGTATCACTAGACCCAGTTTAA
>BQNB010194430.1:0-11452 GCA_026074375.1 Tanacetum coccineum
TTTTAAATATAATATTTATATGTTATTATATCTAAACCAAACAAATTAATAAATATCATATTTATTTAACCATTTAACCACCAATATTTATCCGGTTTTAATATATCTTTAAAACCTTACGATATATAATTGTCGTTTTGTATAAACCAAAAGCACCCTTTTTGGTCATACCAAAACCAAACGCAGCCTCATGGCTGTTTCGACCAAACCAAACGCACCCCTATAGCGGCGGCAACCCACCAAACGCACCCTATGGTGGCGGCTGCCGACCAAAAGCACCCTAGGTGCAATATCTAAACCAACAACACCCCTTTTTGGTGAGAACACAACCAAACGCAGCCCTTATGGTGGCGGTAGCACACCAAACCCAACCCATGGTGGCGGCTGCCCTACCGAACGCACCCTCGTGGTGCTTAGGAATAAACAAACGCACCCTATCCGATGCGACTATCAAACCGAATGCACCCTTGGTGGTGCGACGGTGGTGGTGATGAGTGGTTGATGATAAATATGGGTGGAGATGATGGTGGTGGTGTTATGGTGGCGTCGGTGGGGAGGCAGCCAGAGGAGGGGGCGGCGCGTGGCGACGAGTGACCTAGGGGATCAGATAGATCGGCCGATGAGGATCATTTTTGGTTTTGGTCGAAAAAGTCCGCCGGAAAACTTTTTCGGCGGCGGCGGCCTGGTGCTGGCTGGAATCCGGCGACCGGAAAATATGGGAGAGGGAGAGAGCATTGATATGTTTGTGTGTGTGTAGTTTTGATGTAAATGAAAAATAAATAAACTTTATGTATATATGAAAAGTTATAATCAAGAGTGACAAGTCTCAATAGTTTGGGGTGAATTATGTAAATTTCTAATATAGTTTTGACAACTATCGGTTCGGGACTCGTTTGAGCTAATTATCGGACGATTCAAAATACGAAACTCACGCCCTTGTTTTCCAAATTATTTTTCTGATAAAAATGATTATTTACTTGATAATATTTCATAAATATTTCTATAACATTTATAGAAATGTTCGTTATTTATTTAGTGACCCGGTTATGCCTTGTCCGAAATAAAAATAGATTTCAACTCGAATATTCGCGTTAACAACAACGCATTTGGAATAAAATGTTAAATGATTTTATATAATATTTTTATTAAATAAATAGTGATAAATAAAAATAATTTTAATTATTTTTGTGTGTCGGTACCCGTTGTGTGTAGTTTTCAAAACTTGGCGAGGCTGTTTTAGCCCTCTTCTCCTTGTTTTCAAGTCTCAGGTAAAACTAAAAAGTTGTCTGAAATGTCGTTTTACATCAAATTGCTTTAGGGTCCGAATCATGAAAACATGATTTATTGGTTTGTTTTTGATAAATCAACTATGAATTAATATATATCATTTTTCGTTTTCGAATCAAATAAGTTAAAAATAACTTTGTACTCGAGGTGTGTAATAATAAATACGATTTATTATTGAAATATGTTCCGAAAATTTTACCAGTTATGCGGTAATCGTTTTTATGTGACAATAAAAGACCAAAAGTCAAAAAGTCAAGTCAGACTTGAAGAGTCAAAGGTTAAAATAGTCCTTTAAAATTCTTAAAATTCCTGGATGTTACAGTACCTACCCCCTTAAAGAAATATCATCCCGAGATTAAATTTGTGTTAACCGATTGTGTGACCAAGAAAAGACTTAAGATTTAATAAACTCGTTCTAAACCAGACGCTGATAACTTTATTCAGCAAAAATTTGTTGTTTCGACACTTCTCCATATACCAAAAATTTTGGCTAAGTTTGACCAGGATATTTAATCCATCAAAACAGGTATCTCAAAAATATCATTACAGATCTTATGCCTGATATAACCGCGTCATGAGGAAAGTCTCTTAATAGTGAAAACATCAAGAATAAGGTGTAGTCGCGTGAGTATGTTTGTATAAGTTTCTCTTTAGCAGTTATATGTTTTGAAAAGGGTCAAAAATTTTGTTTTTTTAAATTGATTTTTGATGGTCTGTTAAGGAACTTGGATCCAAAGAAGTTTTTAATGTCTCTAAGGTTTTTACAACTCTTTTTAACTTAAAGATTTACCAGAACCTTTTAATGATACTTATGAAACACCAAGCCATACTAAAAAGATTTTCTCAAATATGGCAAGGCAAAGTAAAAGTTTTTCAGGAAAAGTTACTCCATTTTTTGAATCCATGTTGGTGCAAAACTAAGCACCCAAGGGTAAAAGTTTAATAACACCCCCTGAACCTCAACCCACACCCTCTACCTCACAACTAAATGTTTCAGAACCTCAAACTGAACTACTTCAAACTAAAACACCTCTAACAGTTCCATGAACCTCACACTGAAGGCTAACATTGAGCAAACATACTACCCATCGTCATGCTAATATAAAGAAAACACAAAAAGACACAAAAACATAGGAGAGCCAAAAAGGTCACCGAGTTACCTTAGACTAGTATGCCTCTAGACCTTAGAACAGATGAGGCTGTCCATAAGGAGGGGGGTGACAGTGTGGAAAGGGCTATCACTATTGATGCTAGCTTAGTTGCAGCACAGGACAGTGATAACATAATTAGGACCCAGACCACGACAATGCCTAATGTTGACATCCTCAGGGAATTGATACAGGTGGCAGTCTTAGGCGCCAAGAAACCATGGGGGTGCTCCTGCTCAAACTAGGTCTGAGAGAGTGCTTAAAAACAGCCCAAATAACACCGACTCTCCAGAAGTCACACATTTGAGAAGTGGGGAGGGCAGAATGGCACATACTTTGAATCGATGGATAATTGTATCACTACACCGTATGATTCAACCTCTCCCAGGAGTTAACATGACTTGTAAGTGATGAGAGGTGAGATGAAACTGGAAGAATTGATGGCTATATGTATAAAATTATCAAAACAGGTGCTTGACTTAGAGAAAGAGAAGGATGCTTAAGTTGTGGAGATCCTCAAACTAAAGAAAAGAGTTAAGAAATTAGAAATACAGAGGAAGTCAAGCATCTCACACCCAAGAAGGAGGATATACAGGCAGGTTGAGTCTTTTGATGATGATTTGGATGAGGAGGATGCATCCAAACAGGGGAGGAAAAGTGACAAGACAAGGCCAATGTTTAAAGATAGTGACTTTGATGGACTTGATGATGATATGGAAAATGTTGAAGGAGAGACAGTTTATGCTGCTACTTTTGGAGTTAGTACTGCAGGAACATTGGTTAATACTGCTAGACCAACTGTTAGTACTGCTGGGCCATCTACAAGTGCTGCTGGGACTTCAACAAGTATTTTAGAATATGAGATGGTAATAATGGCTGACACATTGATAGCCATTAGACAAACAAGAACAAAACCATCTTATTTACCAAGACCAACTTCAGTGGTGATCACTGATACTGAACAAGCACAAAGAAGACTAACAACACCACCACCATCACAACCATCAGACCACTCAGAGAACACAGGGTAAAGTAATAATGGTAAGGCCTGATCCTCCAGTGAAAATTAAGAGGAGTGATCAAGGTGATTTGCAACTTTTTGCAGATGCAGAGTTGGCTCAGTTACTGCATCAAGAGGAATTGGCTCAAGTAGAAAGGAGACAAAGAGAAAGAGCAGCACAAGAAGAAGCCTCTATAGCTGCACTTTATGAAGAGTATGATACTATTCAAGCTAGCATAGATGTTGATGCTTTGTTTGCTACAAGGCTCCAACAAGAAGGGAGAGAGAGAGTAGTTCACCATTGAAGAAAGAGCATAATTTTTGGTAGAAACAATAGCAGCACAAAGAAAGTTTAGAGCTGCTCAAAGGGCTGCAGAGATCAGAAGTAAATCACCCACCAATACCAGTTGTTTTTCTAAGGAACATGATGATAGACATAACCTGAAGACTATGGTAAAGTTTAAATCAGCAATCACTAAAAGGAAAAAGTTATGAGGAGCTCTAAAGATTGTATGAAAGGGAACAAAAGTGGATAAATGATTTTGTTCCTATGGACTCTGAAAAGGAAGAAAAGAAATCAGTAGAGCCTGAGAGTGTAGGAAAGAAAGGAAAAAGAATAAATAGAGTTGTAGATTCAGCACTTAAACAAAAATCTTCTAAGAAACAAAAGATGATGCAAGAACAAGAATCTGCAAAGTGTGATGAAGACGCAGCAGTAGACTATGAACATGAAAAGGAAGAGTTGCGAATGTGGTTAACAGTTGTTCTAGATGAAGAACAGATTGTGGATCCAAAGATTTTGTCTGCTAAGTACCCTATAGTTGATTGGGAATCTCAGAACTTAGGGAATGTTGATATGGAAGATTTACATGTCTATAATGGCGGGGGGGGAGTAGATAATCAGAGCAGATGGGAATACTAGTTATCACAAATCATATTCCAGTTAGCTGAGAAAGTTGATAAAAAGCTTTGGATGGATTTGCACAATTTGGTAGATGAAGATTGAAGACAATACTAAGTAACTCCAATGAGTATGAATATGCAGCTTTAGGGATATCTCGAAAAGGTAAATGATTAAATAAAAACAAATAACAAATGATGAAATTTGGAGTAATCAACAGGATTAGACTCTGATTAGCTGGAAACTGTATGAAAATTGTGGAGTTCATACATTGCTAGATGGATGGTACTTTGACATGCTTCAACATGTTAGTAGAGAAAAGGTATCCTCTCATCAAGGAAATGCTGGAGAAGATGTTGAACTGGAACTAAACTAAAGCTATAGTAGGAATGGCATTTGAGCTTCTCAAGTTTATCAAGTCACAGCTGGAAGATTGAAGAAGTGTTTGAATACATCCTCCTGGTGATCAAGATGCTTATACTGAAGAAACTTGATGATTAACATGGTGAATATCAAGTTTAGGGGAGGATTGTTGGGAATTATGGACTTCTACAAGTTAGTACTTACTTCTGCTGGTATTCAACTTGATTACTACTTTCGCTTTTGGTGATATGTTAAGTGCTTGCTGATGAAGATTTGTGAACTTTTTTAGAATATTTCAAAGTATTTGGAAGCAAGTGCTTCATATTAAATACTAAAGATTATTTAAACAAGTTTGACCCAAAGTCATACGAAGGTATTTTTCTCGGATATTCTAAAATAGCAAAGCTTACATTATTTTAAATAAGCACACCATCAAAGTCAAAGAATCACTCAACGTGACATTCGATGTAAGTCATCCTCCCACCAAATTATCACCATTGGTTGATGATGATGTTGGTGAAGAAGAAGCTATTGAAAATAATATTATAGTAGTAAATAACAATAATATTGAAGATGAGTCTGTAGAAGTTGACGAGGTCGTTAACATTAAAGTGTTTAAAAATCACCCATTAGAACAAGTCATAGGAAATCTTAATCAAAGAACATTAAGATCACAAGCCCAAAATCAAAGTAATTTCTTTTGTTTCATCTCGACGATAGAACCTAATAATGTCAATGAGGCATTAGGAGATGAAACTTGGGTTGTAGCTATGCAAGAGGAGCTAAACCAATTTATAGCTAATGATGTTTAGGATTTAGTGCCTCTACCTAAGAACCAATCGGTTATTGGAACAAAATTGGTATATAGGAATAAGTTAGATTATGATGAAACATACGCATAGATTATGATAAAACATACGCATCGGTAGCTAGATTAGAGTCTATTCGAATACTTCTTGCTATTGCTTGTGCAAATGATTTTAAATTATATCAAATGGACGTAAAAAGTGCTTTTCTAAATGGTTTTATAAACGAAGAGGTTTACATTGCTCAACCTCCGAGTTTTATTGATTTTGAAAAACCAAATTATGTTTATAAACTCAAAAAGGCTTTGTACGGTCTTAAGCAAGCTTCTAAGGCTTGGTATGATAGACTAAAAGCATTTTTACTAAAACATGAGTATTCCATGGGAATAGTTGACCATACTCTTTTCATAAAGAAATTTAAATCACATCTCATCATTGTTTAAATATATGTCGATGACATTATATTTGGATCCATGTGTCAAAACATGTGTGATGATCTTGCAAAAATCATGCATGATGAGTTTGAAATGAGTATGATGGGCGATTTGAACTTCTTCTTGGGTCTTTAAATATAACAAATGGAAGATGAGATATTTTTCAATCAATCCAAGTACATCAAGGAGATATTAAAGAAGTTCGGGTTGGAAGATTCCAAACCAACCAAGACGTCGATGTCGACGAAGATCAAGCTCACCAAGGATGACGAATCCGACTCTGTGGATAGCACTAAATATCGAGGTATGATTGGTAGTTTACTTTATTTAACTATACGTAGGCTCAATATTATGTTTAGTGTTTGCTTATGTGCGCGTTTTCAAGAAAATCCTAAAACTACCCACTTAGAAGCCGTTAAGCGTATATTTAGATATATTAGGGGTACTATCCACTTTACATTATGGTATCCTAAAGGAACCGGTATAGAAACTATAGTTTACACCGAATCCAACTACACGGGCGACTACGTTGATCGAAAGAGCACTAGTGGCGTTTGTATGTGCATGGGATGTTGTCTAACATCTTGGTTCTCTAAGAAACAAACGACCCTTGCTATCTCCATGACTGAAGCCGAATATGTTTTCGCCAGAAAGGCGTGTCAACAAGCACTATAGATGAAACAAGCTCTCATCGACTATGACATACGACTCGACGACTTTTCGATCATGTGCGACAATAAAGGCGCCATCGAATTAAGTAAAAACCTTGTCCAACACTCTAGGACTAAACATATAGAAATACGTCACCACTTCCTTCGCGACAACGTCCAAAAGGGAAACATTTCTATCAAGAAAGTTGCATCCAAAGATAACTTAGCCGATATATTATCTAAGCCCTTAAAACGTGAAATATTTAATTATTTAAGATTAGCATTAGGAATGATGGAACTCATCATTGATAGTGATACTCCATCCTCCCAAAAATAATTGTAAACAAAAACCTAATGAAGAAATAGTCATTATTCAAAAGATGTTAATTCTCATTACACGTTCCAATTATAAATTTCAAATCGTGAACATAATCGAGATTAGAATTTTACTAGATTATGAAAATATCAATAAAATGACCCTTTAGAGGTCACTACATGAAATTACGAAATTGATTGAAAAGACGAAAAAAATAATCATCGAATTACAACTCACACTTGTGTTGAGGATGTTTTATTACGTCTAAGTGTTCATAATGTTTGTGCTATTAGAAATGGTCAAAAATATACTAAAAGATGACACACTCCTATTAGGATCGACTACGTTGAAATTCCATCAGGAAATTCACGACAAGTTGCACATATTGCTCAAAACTTAGATGTTGACTCCGAAAATTGAATCACATACTCCTTATAACATATATAAGATATTCCAATTGCCAAAACAACAACACCATATAAGCTGAAATCTAATGAAGAAATTATCATATTCAAAAGATCTTAAAAAACAATATTCTCATTACACGCGTTCCAAGTACAAATTTCGAATCATACAATAATCAGATTTAGAATTTTTATCTAGATCATGAAAATATCAATAAAATGTCATTAGATATTTTCTAAATTAATGTACTCCATTCGTGGTCATACATGACATTACGAAATCGATGAAAAGGTGCCGAAAAAGAATAAATCATCGAATCACAACTTACACTTGTGTTGACGATGTTTTATTACGTCTAAGTGTTCATAATGTTTGTGTTATTAGCAATGGTCAAAAATATGCTAAAAGGTAACACACTCCTAGTAGGATCAACATTGTTGAAAATCATCGGGGGATGCGCAATCATTCACGTTATTTACGCTCAAAACTTGGATGTCGATATAAAAAATTCAATCACAAACTCCCTTATAACTATATATAAGTACCATTCAATTGCCAAAAAATAAAAATATCACCTCCTAATTGGCCTAAATTCTAGCTTTGTCTTGTTTTTTGGAAAGACCTCACGGATCTATGGATCTGCCATAGAAAAAAGATCGTCCCCTTTTTTGTAGATCGTTCATGTTTTGTGTCAAATAGTGGGTAATAACCGATTTTATTCAATTGGGACCAGTATACACTCATCCAAAACACTACTCTATGAACGGAACACAAACAAACCCTAATCCAAAAAATCATCAAATTTTGTTTATTTTCGGAAATTGGAAGCATAAACCAAAGATCAATAACTATCATCAGGCACTAAACAGGAAGTGTAAGTGATGCATTTGTTTCTTCTTGATGTCTGAGTTTAGGGCTTCGTTTTGCACTAAACCAAAATAATTTAGGGGTTTTGATTTTCACATGATTTATGCACAATTTAGACTAGATTATAGTAATGTATAACTATTTTGCTTCTCGTAGATGGTAAGATTGTATAATTGACTAGGTTAGGAAATATCAAATTTTAACAAAACCCCAAATTATGTTTTTCAAACAAAATTCTCACATCTAGGTGTTCTCAAAACAAATGTTGGTTAACGTCATTGTTAATACAATGTAAAAACGTTTTCATCATGCATCTGATCTCACGAATGTTCATACGAAGTGCACAAGTAATGTGCATTGTCGTTCCATTCGACCAGAGCAATATTAAACTTAGGAGTGCGTTAAGGTTTGCTTATTATTATTATTATTTTTCTTTTTGTTCAAGTCAAGCAAACTGCACCTCCACATTGTTTTCATATAGACACACTCTTAGGTGATCATGAATACATGTCGTTTTAATAATTGAGTGGTCTAAATTCCTTTTTATAGGTAAAATCATGCCATTATCAAATCAAGAGGATTACAAACGTACTAAAGTATATAAACCGTGCATTCACCGCTCAAAACATATGGATGATGACATTAGGGAATCTTACCGTACTATAGAGGACCGTCTCGTCCATTAAGGAAGATTCGTTACTCCATCCTTTATTGAACAAAACAATATGATACCTCCTTTTCAAGCAATAGGCCTTTAATCCTTTCTAACACTTGATGAACATATCTATCCACGTTTTGTAACTAAAGTTTACCACTCCCTTGAAGTTAAAAGAAGTGGGGATGACTATCCCTACATTGATTTCAAGCTTGGTACCTTCACTTTTCAACTAAGCCTCTCCATACTCTCAAGGATCTTTAACACTCCATCCAGAGGCTCTATCTTTTACACCCATGAGTGGTCTTTAAACTCTCTTGACACTCACTTTAATAACCGCGTCTTTAGTCCTGAACCTAAGCTTGACAAACAAGCTATCACCATTCCAAGAACTACCAATCGTAAACTTTAAAGAGATTTGAATACACTCTTTCATGATGACCTTCGTTTGGAGATAAAAGGGTGGGAACTTTTCATTCGAGAGAATGTGTTTAATGTTCTAGGTAATAGGGATCATGTCAATGCATGCACCGCGTACATGCTCTACAACCTCAAAATAAAGAAGAAATTTAATCTCACTGCCATGATTATTCTTCGAATGGAGGACTTCAAGAAAAATAGCTATGGTCTCATGCCTTATGTTATACTCTTGACAAGACTCTTCAAACACATTCTCCAATACAACCCTCAATCCATTGTCCCATCTGGTACTTTTACGTATCATGAACGTGTAATGAATCCCTTGGATATTTCAAGGAAAACTATCAAAGACAAAGAAAAACAAGTGGATCCTCCCTCATCCTCTTCTTCCTCTTCATCATCCGATGAAAATGAAGAACCATCATTCTTGAAATTCTACGAGGAACTATCTGATAATGAGGACTTGACCGATGAACTAAAGGAGAAGAGAGGAATGTTCAAGTGCTTGAACTACTACTTTGACACCATCACCAAGTACTTGAAGAAACAAAATGATTGAATGAATGCATGTTTTAGTTTTCTATGCTTGTTTGCTACTAATATTATGACTGTTATATTAGGATGATATCTTGCTGGATTATTGAATTATGTATGTTGACTTATCTATGTTCAAGATTACGAATTATGAGGTTTGCATGTTATTTGGTTTGGGTTTTGGCCGCAAAAACAAGTTCTAGTTATATTTCTGTGTACCACGGATCCACAGATCCACCTATGGGAGATCCGTATGTTGTTTTGGAAGATCCGTGGGTCACCAGGTCAGGTGCTAAATTTTGAATTTTCTTGATTTTTAACTTTTTCTACTTTATCCTATAATCATGCTATATGACACTATGTGAGATTTTAAACCTTAGGATATATCATGCCTTCCATATAATCCAAGAACCATCATACAAAACACTTCACCACTTCCACCATATATTCATCACCCTTAACCTCAAATTTGTTCACATTTCTTGTAACATTCTCTCATACACCTCACTAGTTCATCACTATGACTAGTTTATCCAAAATAAATTCACCCAACTTCAAGAGAAAAACATTACATTGGGTAGTTAAATCACCTACCTATGTCAACCTTACATCCTCTAGTGAGGAACACCAAAATGTAAGAACACCATCTCTACCTCTAAGAAAGAAATCACTTTCACCACCAAATGCACCATCAAAATCCACCTCTAGTAAGGGCACCTATCAAACCTCATCATCATCTTCAAGTGAGTCACCAATACCAACACATGTTGCTTCTCCACCTAAACTAAGATTTGTCATCCCAATGAAGCTTGAACCTCAAGAACTTCCACCACAAATTTTATTACCTCATGATCCATATGTGTCAATCGTAGATTATTGGCCACCGGCCCCTTCAAATCTTTTGCCACCACCACTTGTCTCACACCCTCCTCCTAGATTTAAGAATCCGCCACCACCTCATTTCTCACATTCACCACCCGGATTTGAACATCCACAACCTCCAACTCTATTGTTTGTTAACATCAATAATAATGCACCTCAACTAGAAAACACTCAAACCTTACCACCAAATCTTGGTAATCAAGATTTTCCCAACCCTTTAAACAACATCTTGGATTTCATACATCCAAATGACATGCCTCACCTTCACAACATGTTTTGTCAATGTTGTAGTACCACTAGGCATGAAATCCACATGCTTTGGAACTGGGTCAACTACATGTTCTCCTACATCTGACACCACCTTGGATCTTCATCTAACCCACCATACTTTCCGCACTAACCACCTTGGTGTCTCTCCTCATCCTACGGATTATATGGGAAAATTGATATTTTATCCCAAGATTTGGAATTTTTAGTTGTTTTAATTCTAGTTTACTTTATTTTTAGTTGTAGTCTTTTTAGTTTAGTTTGGCTTAAAGCCCAAATTTATGTTATTTCCCTTATAATGGAATTAACATTATTAATTGTTATCTTGTGATGATTGGTGATTGTTTATTGCTTATATATGCGCATGTTTTGATGCTATATATATACTTGCTTGTCTACTAACTTTGTTTTGTAGCACACTTCCATAGCCCGATTCTTTTATACCTCAAGCAAGGGGGAGCATACACCGAGGGGGAGCATTTGCAAATTCGTCTTTAGTTTTACTTTGCATTCGTCA
>BQNB010194432.1:0-11451 GCA_026074375.1 Tanacetum coccineum
CCAAATAACCATTCCATTTAACATATTATTATTTTAGCTAATTACACTGATTAGCTAACCACCTAAATAAAACCCTTATGTTAGCACTCATCTTTAGTGTTAGATACCCCTAGTTTAACCCGCTGAGCCATTCTATTCATTTTTCTCATCCACTAAAATAAATGAAAAATACAAAAATATAACCTTTAGCCTAGACTTACCCCTTGTCGAAAGTCCCTACGGTTGGTTGCTAGTTGCTCCGTATGATTGGTTGGTTTTTGCCTATAGTTTGCTCGCTCTTTGTTATAAGAGTTGCTCCGTATGATTGGTGTATTTTTATCACAAGTGTGGGGGAATTGTTAGTTATGTGAAGAAAAAAAAAGAAGAAAAAAGTGAAAAAAGAGTAAAAAATTGATGATTGAAAGAAAAAATTGAAGGAAAAAAAAAGTGAGAGAAAAGAAAAAGTGATGAATAAGAGTTGATTGTTTTGTCCCACTTGCGACAATTGAATATTATTTTTTTATATTTGTGTCGGTGATTATGATCGAGGTGAGGTTAGATTGTTCGAACCATCGCAAGTTTGTGGAATGTCCGTTAACCTAGCAACCATGGGTTTCTTGGACTTATCGACATGTATATTATAAAACTATTTCCAATATATATTTCTCATGCCTTATCCATACCCTTATTAACCCTTTTCCTAAATTACAACTCAAATAAAAGTCCTCTTTTGATAATTATACCTGGTGCTTACGCCATGTCGGTGTAGTTTTGTTTCTTGTACAAGCCTATGGTATGAAATGAATCATGCGGAGCAAATGAGTGTGATTTCCCTTTTACCCCCTATTACATCACATGCGAGTGTTTGAGTGAATTATACTTTCCATATTCGGGAGGTGCTTAGTCATGTTATTACAGCTTGAAAAGCGTTGGGTATTGTCAAACATCTCTGTTTTCACATATAAAAATCCAAATAAATATTTTTCATAATTCTATTTTGTTTTATAAAACTTATTATTTTCCTTATTTTGCTTGAGGGCAAGCAAACCCTTAAGTGTGTGTGTGGGGGGGGGGGGAGGGTGCTTGCACCTTTTGCACTTATTTGTTACAAAAACACCTAATAAAAAATTTTAAAATAATAATAATAATAATAATAATAATAATAATAAAATATCAAAATTTAAACATCTATATATATACAAATTTCCTTGTCTTGTCATGTAGGACCTTTGTTTCTAAATTTCTTTTCTTAGATTTGCTTGAGGGCAAGCAAAGTTTTAAGTGTGGGGGATTTGATAACGCTCATTTTATACATATTATGCGTTATCTGTGCTTTTATGTATATTTATTGGTTAATAATAAGAACTTTCGATACTTAATCAATTATATTTTGCTATTGTAGGTTCATGATACGTGTCGTGGAAGAAAACGGAAGAATACACGAAGATTTGAAGCTTAAACAAGAAAGTAAACTCAAACTCAGAGCTTCCCTGAAAGAGAGACACTTGTTCACTGTTTTGGTCATAACTCGGTCATACGAACTCCGGTTGACGCGATTCTGGCGGCCACACGAAGAGAATTCAATATCGACAACTTTAAAAAGACCAAGTGCTGAAATGCCCCAGAGTACGGCTGCACTCCCAAAAATGTGCGACAACGAAGCTCTTTTCAAGAAATCCAAGTATGGGCGCATAAAATAACATGTGGTGCGTCACACTTTCAGTCTGATGCATTAATTGTTGAGAATTATATATTTGATGAGACAAAAGAAACAAGTAATGAAATAAAAGAACTTAAACGCAAAGATGGAATTCTTCAAATGATGGAAGATTTTGAAGATTCTAAAAGATCTCCTTATTCAGATAGAAGATATAGAAAATAATATTAAAATTGTAAAAGATATTATTTGTTCTTATCCTTTGTAAAACCTTAAATTCACTAGTATAATAAAGAAGAATAAGTGTCGTAGTAGATTATATACCACGAAAAAGAAAAAAGTATGAGTGTGTGTACACTGGATCAATATAGATGTCTAGTAATTGTGTGGTGTAGCCTCAAGGATCTTTGATTCCTGTTACAGGTGGTAACCGTTCTATACTGATCATATAGAATTGAGGCTTGGTGGAAACGTATGGTAATAAAACCTTGTTCAAATAACATTGATGTTCTTTATTTAATTCCGTTGTGCATATTGTTATCATTGTTATTGTTAATCCTAGATATAAGTTCTAAACAAACTGAGCTATAAAAGATCCAAGAACTATCATGTGTTTGGGTTCTATCAGGTGGTATCAGAGCCATGGGGCTCTTGATCTAGGATCTAACAAGGTGTTTTATTGTTGAATTTATGGAAGAAAAGAGATTTGGTTTTTCTATTTTCTTTTCAGTGATTGATGATTTTTGGTGAATAGGTCAAATTCGGTACAACTGGGGTTGTCTACAAACCCTAATTCGGTAAATAATCTTTTGAAGTTGGGGTCGAGTATCATCTGAGGTAGAAGTTTAATGAAGGTTGCAAGATCTGATTTTTAACGGTTATGGTCTCAGAAATCAGAAGACACAAAGTTTAGATTGGTTTTTAACTTCAAATGGTATCGAATTTAACTTTAAATCGATTCTTGCATGATTAGGGTTTGCTTATTATTCAAGGTTCTCAATATACGCCTACATCGTGAGTGTTTCTTCTATCCTTGATAATCGCATACTGTTTAGGAAGAGTTATTGATTGAACAATCACTAATTGTTTCTCGTTAATTATTTTTGAGGGTAGCGGTTCAACTAGGGTTAGGGTTTCGTTCATTGTGTTGGTATCGTTTGTTTGGTTGCTTAACAGAATCTGTATGTTAATTCTTACTATCATTATGGATCGTGTATTCAAGGGAGGATAACATGGTGTTGATCGTTGTATTTAAACTCTAACTTGTTACGGTTTTCATCTTTAATCTGGTTCATGTTCTTTGATCTCTTAGCGTCTTGCGATGGGTGCTCTTCTTTTACTGGTTTCCTTGTAGACTGATTTGCTCGCGTACTGTCGCTGGTCTTGCTTTCTTGGTAGCAGTTTCGTCGATTACGGTTATAGAATAGGAGTAAGAGAGGCGATATTCCAGACGATAAAAACTCTTAAAAGCGGCGACACTAAAAGGTCGTGCAGGCTCACCAGAGTTCAATTCTGTTAAGAAGAATTTTGAGCACTAGTCTGATACTTCATAAAAGAATTTTGTCGTAATACTGAAGTTACTGGCAATACAAATCATGGTTTAACTAGTCTTACTGATAGACAAAGTTATTCATTAATGTTACTATGTCCACACGTTAATACTGCCAGGTATTCATCTTAATGTTGCTCGTATATTATTAATACTGTTTGGATTCGAGTTTCTACTGTGTGTTATACATTAGTATTGCTTCGTATATATTTTAATGATGCCAGTTACAATGTTAAAACTGCCAAGACGATACCATGGAAACTTAGTACTGGTTTATGATTAATGTTGTTGAGTATACAAAGTTTATGCTACGTAATCCGTGGAAGATAGTAATACTAGCATTGGTATTAAAGAAAATTAATACTGCTTGAATTATTAATACTGTTCGATAATACTGCTAGAGATATTTCAACTCAACTGCTACATAGAACAGATATCGGAAGTACCATCACGTGGTGTAGGTGATATCGAAACGACACAAGCAGTAAGTTTTTGTTTTAAATGTTCTTAAACGTTTAAAAGGCTCGTTTTTGGATTATTTAAATTAATTGGTTACGAAGAAGATTGTTTATCACCTATTTGAAGTTGAAGTGGAGTTTCTCGGATGCGTGTTCTTATCATATCTTAAAGTGGGTGTTACACTTTGAAGATAACTTGTTCGTGCTTAGAAATGATGTGACGAAGACTTGACAAATCTAGCAAAGGTGTGTGATCTAACTTATGGTGCTCAATGCTCACATTTGCTATCACTTTGGTCTGGTGTCTCATAGAAGATGAGGATTTTTGTCAAGAGGTTGCGATCTACTTATATTTCACAGATTTATTTATAAGTTTGGAGTCACGTGGATAGTACAAGATATAAGACACAAGTTTGGGTTATTCTACTTCAGCATCAAGTTCGTTATACTTAGTTTTCTTCATCAGTGATCATTACATAGAGCTTACAGAATTGAAGATTCAAGAAATGGTTAACATATGGGTTTTAGGGGAAGCTTATTGTTAAAATGTTTAACCATTTACATTTGACATTAAGGTGAAGGTTTTTACTACTTCTAGTCATTATTACTACTTCTAGTGTGAGTTTCTACTACTCAAGTTTATTTTTCTTATTGTGCTTAATGGTGGGTAATTTGAGGAGTTAGAAGGCTTAGATTAGAAGTGTGATATTGGTTTGTAGTGGTCAAGATCAAAGTTGCTTATATTCATATGTCCCTTATTAGATTATGACAAAAAGGGGAAGAAATATTAACAGGTTGCAACTTATAGATCCTTGGTGTGGCATGGTACAAAGGAAGTCTGAATTAAGAAGATTTTAATTCATTCAGGGAAATGATTACATCTCAACTTCATGGGAAGCTTTGGCTTTATGATGAAGTTCGTACACGACTTTGTTTGTTTTGTCATCATCAAATATGGGAAGATTGTTGGGATTCTAGATTTGATGAGACAAAATAAATAAAAGAATGAAACATAAGGACTAAATCTAGCAGATTAGAATTATACAAGCTGGTGGAGAATTATGGAAGATTTAGTCAAAGATATCAAATGATGCATATTCTGGAAGATCTCCTTAAGAAGATAAAGATAACATAAGATATTTCTTAATGTTTAAAAGAGTTACTTGTTTATATCTTTATGTTAACTTCCTTTGTAAGTTATGATCTCTCTATATAAAAAGATCATAGACACATAGTTTTATTATCCAGAAAAGTGTGTGTGTACACAAAGAAAAATGTAGACTTCTATAGTGGTGATGTAGCCTCAAGGTAATCAAGGTTTTCCTTGATCCCTGTTACTGTTAGAGATAGGTAACTGTATTATTATTCTGATCAAATAATATTGAGGTTTGGTGTAAACGTTTAATGATAAAACCTTGTTTGATAATATATTGTTCATTATATTCTGCAGCATAATTGTTATCATTGTTATTGTTTATCCTAGATATAAGATCTAAACAATCTGAGCTTAAACGATTCTTTAGTTTTCACAATAACAATGATACTGCTTTAGAAGCTAGAGATCAATTTTGGTATGGATTTGGTAGCCCCTCTAATGTGACTGGATATAAGCAAGAGAAAGGGAGAGTGGGTCTCAAGGCTAGTCACATGAACACTTAAAACATGGTGCTAAACATAAAAATGGCGATGTAAGCTTTTTATGCAAGGATAGAGTTTGAATTGTTTCTCCTTTTGTGTGACGTTGGCGGCAACCAAAAGAAAGAATAAGAATTCAATTTTTTTTGTTTTCATAAGAATTATGAATGTTTAAGTGTACATTTTTAAGGTGGTGCTAGTTTATTTGCATGCATGCATGCATTTAAGCCTATACGTAAACGTTTTACGTAACGTACAAAAATAAAATATGAAAAGTTATAAATTATCTTTGTAATAATTATATAACACTTACTTGACGTAAACTTTTATTTGTTTAATGCTTGTTTACGTTGAATGTTGATTTTTAGTTTACGCGATTTAACTTAACGATAAAAATTAAAAGTAGACGCGTAAATCCCTAAAAATAAATAATTGAGAATGTGAAGTCGTAAAATGACCTAAAATGACGGATTGTCACATATCAAGTTTAGCATTTATACATGCCATCATGGTTTTTATCAATTGACTGACCCAACCATGTGTGTTTTCATTTACACCAGTGTTACCACCATTGTTATTACCATTTGATCCAACATTAACTAAAGCTCCTCTTGTTCCCACCATTTTATCACTTATAACTGTTTTCTTTCTTGATTTTGTTATTGTAACAAACTTACATAGTTAGTTTTACAACTCAATAGCAACCGACTCAACAAACGTGTTTACGAATAGAACAAGAACAAAATTGATTCAATAACTGATTTAGTATGTATGATTGGAACGTATTTGTGATATGGAAATGGATCAAAAGATGTACGCATTTGTGATTAGACAGACTGACAATTTTTAGTTGCATAACATAATTTTTCTAACAACTAACTAACTGCATCTAACTCTGTAACAAAATTAATGGCAGATTTTAAAGCTTTTTGCCAGGAAAGAGCTCTAACACTAATTGTAACAATCTGATTGTTATTAACTAATAGAAATGAACATAATCAACTCACAACCAGGCTTGGTTTAGAAATGCGCGCATCATTGCGCAAATTGTACGCATCATTGCATTACATTTTAAATTTCGTATCATGGTTCCTAATGTAAGGCCATACCATATTGCATTCGCATTATACCATAATATACCGTATTTGTGTAATGCTAGCAACGGTCGTAATTGTCGCAATCTAGAATTTATGTCATTTTAGTAAAAACTAAACCATATAAGATAGACCCAAGTATTTTAATATGCTTTTAAGGATTAAACTTGTTAAAAGACGTCTAAAACAAACATAATAACAAAAATATAGGATCTTTTATTTTATTGGGGAGCAATTTGAAAGTTATGTTTGAACCAGACAAAAGGAGTGATTTAAGAGGAGAATTTTAACAAGGATACAGGGTGACTATTTAGAAGTTGATTGATTCATCTGGAGTTCACTTTATAAGGTTTAATAATCTTCACATTTTTATGTTGGTTGAAAAGAGATATCCCCTCACATTAATTACCATCACCAATATGCTCAACAAGAAACTTCAAACTGATCATCAAAATAAGATGTGCTATCAACTGCTAAAGCTTATGGTGAAACAGCAAAAAGGTCTATGAAAGGTTTGAATGCATCCTTCCCTAAGTATGATGGAAGACTTTTTAGAAGGAAGAAAAACTTGAAAGATATCCAGAAGATGAAACATAAGTTTAGGGGAGGATTGTTGGGACTTAAAAGACTTCATGGATTCTTAGAAGTTACTGCTTGCATATAGGTACATAATGGCAATTAGCTAAGGAAGTGGTTAGTACTGGTAGTAAATGTTACCACTGCTCAGTTTTACTACAGTTAGTATAATATAGTACTGATAGCATAAAGTTACTGTTGTTAGTTGAAGTTAAGACTGCTCAGTGTTGAAGACTAAAATATAAGCTAAGTAGTTAGTGCTACTAGTAATAAATGTTAAGACTCCTAGTACAAGTTACTACTGTTAGTGTATATTAGTACTGCTAGTACTAATGTTACTACTGCTTATGTTTATTAGTGCTGCTGGTGGAAGGATTACAACTGTTTTAAGACTTTCTACTGTCAAGAGGATAAAGACGACTTAAAGAGATCAATTGTTTAGAGAACAAGAATACGTGTGAAGATAAGTGTTGAGATATTTATGTACAATATATACATAATGTATTTATTTATGAAGATTACGTTTATGTTTAGAAAAGATTGAGATATCTTAGGAATGTATTATAAGCCGACTAGGACTCCTTAGTCTATAAAAGGAGGCTCTAGGGCATTAGTTGAAACATCAGATCACAAAAACACACAATCACATCATTATCAGTTTTGCATAGAAGTCGATTAAGAGAAAATCTTCAAAGTTATAACCCTAGTACTAAGTGAAGAGTACTCGTATTATTGATCTAATAATATTGAAGCGTTTGGTTATATCTTTGTTTGTTCAAGATTACTATTTTATTGATAATACTTCTAGAGTACTAAGGTATAGATTCCGCATACACTATAATATACATACACAGTTTCTACAACAAGTTATTTTGGATTTATCCAAGGTAATTTAACCTTAGACAACCTAAGGAATTGATCTAGGTTTGGGATCAACATTAATTCGTGAATTTAGCCTCAAAATCGACCACATTCATCCTTTTCTTGGTCCCCAAGTAATTTTTAGCCTATAAATAGCTTCATTTGTGCCATGGAATTTCATATAAAACACACACTATCATAGAGATCATTGGAGAGGAGGAAGGACTGGTGAGGATCTTAGGATCCGATAATCCAAACACCTCTTTAATCTGCCACTTATCGCCATGCTACCACCACTCTCCATCTCGAACCACCACTGAAACACCACCATATCCATACCTCAAACACCATATTTCCATAATCTAAACACATCATACCATAAGGATTAGATGATTCACACCAAATCTCTAATTCCTTCACTATATTAAACCCGCTACCAAACACACCATTTGGCGATGTGTTCTTGATTTCCAGTGAGTTAGTGACAGCCTCGTAGGTTATTCTAGTAGGTTCGGTTGTTGGTTGTTTGTGGGAGCAATTGGTTATTGGTTTAGTTTTGATGTAGTGTTCCTAGTTTGTTTTGTTGAATATGTGAAACATGATTAATATTTGGATGATTTTGCTATGACTTATTCTCACTGCTAGACCTACTAGAGATCTTAGGAGAGATTATGGTTTTGTTGCTACCTTAGATGATGAGATTAGGCGAGACTTAGAGAAAGATGTTGGTTATAGGATTACAGACACTTGGGATGCGATGGTTAAGGCCATGCAGGAGGTACCAGATACCGATGTGGCAGGGCTGAGTTAGAGGATGACAGATTTTGTCATGACTGTTAGGCAGGATACTGATGAGATTTATGGGAGACTTGACGGTGCACAGGATGATAGATCATTGATGAGCGGTCAGCTCAACTTGCTACGTAGAGATAGACGCTCCCATGCTCGCACATCTAGACTTATGGAGACTGAGGCCAGAATTTCTCGTAAGGCTTGGGTACAATCAATGGATGCTAGTGATATAACACGTTTTGAGGTTAGAGCACTATGGACTATGGTTTTAGCACAACAGACTAAGATTGGAGCAGGTTTAGGGCAGGCAGATTCCGCGGGAGATAGACACAGCTCACAGATGCATTGACTCTGCTAAAGACATTGCAGACTTAGATAGCAGCACTACAGAGTCAGCAGACACCTGCTAGGGATCTAGCACATCCTGACCGATGCACCAGAGGAGGCCGGTAGCAGTTCATAGATCTTGTTATGGCTAGCTATTTTGTACAGCATACTAAGTATTACGGGTAACTCCCGGCTAGTATGGCTTTAGGTTGTATATATTCTTTTATCTTGTAACCTAATCGTAGTGATCGTTTTGTATCTGAACCATTCATGTATGTTTTCCAATTTATATATGGAATGGTTGTATTATGTCACGTCTGTAATCGAATTTATTATGAATGAATGTCGATTTAGCTTATCCATTGTTAATATTCAATTCAGTTGTATATTTCACTGTGTGTTGTGATCTCATTTTACTTATTGTGTATATGTCATGTCATGGTTATGATTTTATGAAATCTAACGGGTATTATATTTTCTTGTGATTTGAAGAAAATGGCACCAAAGAAAAGGACCACGAGGTTAAACCCAGAAACAACAACCACAACCCCCGCCACCACATCTGTCACTAATGCCCAGCTTCAGGCAATGATTGACCAAGGCGTTACTGCCGCTTTGGCAGCACGTGATGCTATCAGAAGCACGAATGGCGAAGACAGCCATAATTCAGGAACGGGTGTTAGAAGAAATGAGCGAGCCACTCGTGAGTGTACTTACCCAGACTTCATGAAGTGCCAACCTCTAAATTTCAAAGGCACGGAAGGAGTTGTCGAATTGACTCAATGGGTTGAGAAAATGGAAACTGTGTTCCGTATAAGCAACTGCTCTGTGGAAAACCAAATCAAGTTCTCCACTTGTACTCTTCTAGGAAATGCTCTAACGTGGTGGAACTCCCACGTTAGGACTGTTGGTAACGACGTTGCTTATGCAATGACTTGGACAGAACTAAAAAAGAAGATGACTGACAAGTACTGCCCGAGGACCGAGATTAAGAAGCTCAAAGTCGAGCTGTGGGATTTGAAAGTGAAAGGTACCGACGTGATAGGGTACAACCAACGTTTTCAGGAACTGGCATTGCTGTGTGTTAGAATGTTTCCTGAAGAATCTGACAAGATTAAGAGATATGTCGGTGGTTTGCCCGACATGATCCACGGAAGTGTAGTAGCATCCAAGCCTAAGACAATGCAAGAGGCAACTGAAATAGCAACCGAACTGATGGATAAGAGAATCTGTACTTTTGCTGAACGTCAGATAAAGAACAAGAGAAAGCAAGATAATAACCAACAACAACAACCACAAAACAAGAGGCAGGACACCGACATGTCTTATGCTGCAGGGACTGGTGAGAAGAAGCTATACGGGGGATCTAAACCCCTATGCCCTAAGTACAATTATCACCACGATGGTCTGTGTGCTCCCAAATGCCACAAGTGCAATCAAGTTGGCCATCTGGCCCGTGATTGCAGGAGTCCTGCTAATGCCAACACTGCTAATAACCAAAGGGGCACTGGGACAGGTTAGAAGCCTAATTACTATGAATGTGGTGCCCAAGGACATTTTAAAAGGGAATGTCTAAAATTGAAGAACAACAACAATCGAGGCAACCCAGCTAGAAATGTCAATGCTCCAGCAAAAGTGTATGCGGTAGGCCATGCGGGGACAAACCCAGACTCCAACGTCGTGACGGGTACATTCCTTCTAAACACACCGCTATGCTTCTATATTATTCGATACTGGTGTCGATAGGAGTTTTGTGTCTACTGCATTTAGCTCTCAAATTGATATCACACCAACCGCATTAGATCACTATTATGACGCTGAATTAGCCGACGGGAGAATAATTGGGTTGAACACTATCCTTAGGGGTTGTACATTAAACATCCTGAACCACCCATTCAACATAGACTTAATGCTCGTAGAACTTGGTAGTTTCGACGCTATAATTGGTAATGATTGGTTGGTAAAGTACCAAGCAATCATTATGTGTGCCGAGAAGATCGTTCGTATCCCTTGAGGAAATGAAACTCTAATCGTTCACGGTGACGGAAGCAACCGGGGAAACGAGACTCGTCTGCACATTATCTCGTACACCAAAATACAAGAATACACGCTAAAAGGATGTCCAGTCTTTTTGGCAAACGTTACTACAAAGGAGACGAAAGACAAGTCAGAGAAGAAGAGACTTGAGGACGTACCGATAGTTCAAGATTTTCCTGATGTATTCCCTGAGGACTTGTCGGGTCTCCCTCCGACTCGACAAGTGGAATTTCAAATCGATCTGATACCTGGTGCTGCACCTGTAGCTCGGGTACCTTATCGATTGGCGCTTTCCGAAATGAAAGAGTTGTCAGAGCAACTGAAAAAACTATCCGACAAGGGATTTATAAGACCCAGTTCCTCACCTTGGGGAGCTCTTGTCTTGTTTTTCAAAAAGAAGGATGGATCGTTTCGAATGTGCATCCACTATCGGGAACTGAACAAGCTGACAAAGAAGAATCGTTATCCACTCCCAAGGATCGACGA
>BQNB010194433.1:0-11451 GCA_026074375.1 Tanacetum coccineum
AAGATACAGATCAATGAAATCAAGCGTTTACGAGCTATACATAAGATCAATCTGAAGATTGAAGATCTTAAGTTTAGTAATTTTAGGGGTGACCTCCCTTAGGGGGGGATTGTTAGATATTAGAAAAAGACTCGGTCACCCTATGTATTTTACTGTTCAATATAGCTCGTAGTTTAATAGGTAAACGTATGACTTTCGGTATTGAACCGGGTACTAATACCCGGTGCATTGTAAGAACTATAAATACCTCTTCCAACTTTAGAAGAGGTAAGCATCTATTCATTTTACACACACTCTTTAGTGTGTTTTCCTTATTTCTCTCTCAACCATTCTCTCTCTCTAACTTTCTCTCTCTAGATCTCTTTAGATCCATACATGTTGGTGTGAATTCGGGAACCTACAATTTTCCATGTTGAGTTTATGAGCAAGGATGTGTGTTGAACAGCCGTCTTGGGTTTTCAAGACTCCAACACTTCAAAATTTCCAAATCGTAGATTCTCCACCAACTTCGTCGATTTCTTTTTGCATCGAGGTCCTGTGTAAAATATAGGAAAAATGTAACATCCGAGAATTTTCGAAATTTTGAATGACTATTTTACCCTTTGACTTTGTGGGTCTGACTTGACTCTTTGACTTTTGGTCTTTTATTGTCACAGAAAAGCGATTACCGCGTAACCGGTAAAATTTTTGGAACATATTTTAAATAATAAATCATATTTATTATTACATCTCTCATGGACAAGTTATTTTTAACTTATTTGACTTGAAAACGAAAAAGATATATGTTATTCCTAAGCTGATTTATCAAAAACGACCAACTAAATCACGTTTTCATCATTCGGACTCTAAAGCAATTTGATGTAAATCGACATTCCTGAGAACTTTTTAGTTTTGACCGAGACCCGAAAACAGTCAGAAGGTGACTAGAATGCCCTCGCAAGATTTTAGAAACACAAAAATAATTAAATTATATTTAATTATTACGTTTTATTAAATAAAAATATTTAAAAAAATACTTAGCAATTTCATTAAAAGCAGTTGTTGAGAACGCGAATATTCGAGCTGAAATCCATTTTTTTCTCTTCTATTTCAGACAAGACGTAACCGGTTCACAAAATAAATAACAAATATTTTTATAAATGTTATAAAAATATTTATGAAATACTATCAAGTAAATACTCATTTTTATCGGAAAAATGATTTGGAAAACAATGGCCCAAGTTTCGTATTATGAGTCATCCGTTAAGTCGTTCAAACGAGTCCCGAACCAACATTCATAAAAGTTTCTCAACAATTACACTTTTGGTCCCTGTGAAATATTTATAATATTCACCCTCAACTTCTAATACTTGTCACTTATCTTAAAACTTTTATTATATATATAAAAAGTTTTATAAAAATTTCATTTTATCAAAAAATTAACACACACACTTAACACACACCTCTCTCTCTATATGGATTTTCCGGCAGCCCCTCACCGCCGGCCACCGCCGGATTTCGGCCACCGCCACCTTTTACGGCCAACCACCGCCGGAAAACTTTTCTGGAAAGTTTTTCGGCGAACCACAAAAATGATACAAAAGAGATAGATCAAGCCCGGATCTACCCGATCCACTATACCACTCGCTGCCCCCACACCCACACACCACCACCACGACCCCGACACCATCTTCGTGGCAACCACCTCGCTGCCATCACCATTGAGCCCCACCAAGGGTGTTTGTTTCGTTGGACAGCCACCACACCACAAGGGTGTTTGTTGCGCTGGTTCAACACCTTAAGTGAGCGTTCGACCCTTAGTAAGCACCACGAGGGTGCGTTTGAAGCTGGGTTTTAGCACCACAAGGGTGCGTTTATTTGTCTCCACCGCAAGGGTACGTCTGGGTCGTTCAGCTCGGCCATCAGCGGGTGCGTTTGGTTGACTCGCACCTCGAGGGTGCATTGGTTTGGTTTGTCTCGGCACCTCAAGGGTGCGTCTGGTTAGTAAACAACACCAACAGTGGGTGCGTTTGATTTTGGACAGAGTTAGGATCGTTTGGTTTGGTTATAAACGATTAAGGTGCGTTTGGTTTCGTTTTCACAGCAAAGGTGCGATTGGTTTGTATAACAACAGCAGATCAGGGTGCGTTTGTATAACAATAGCAGATCAGGTACATTTATACTTACAAAACTATATGAACTCACCAACTTTAATGTTGACACTTTTAAGCATGTTTTTCTCAGGTGAATTAGATGCTTGGCTTACTTCATGTGCAATGGAGTCTAAAATTGACAAGATTTCATTTATGGATTTCTACTTGCATACAAATGATCAAATCTCGTTGGGTTATTTTCAAGCTTTTCATTGTGATGCAATTATGGGACACATGTTATATCAATTTCAAAGGAATCAACGAGATTACTTTTCAAACGACACATTTAGAGGTCGTTCTCTTGTATCTAGCGCTGTGTATTATGAAGTAGCACCCCATGTGGTATTCCGTTGCGTTGTGATTTTTGGGGGTGTTACAGATTGGTATTAGAGCCAAGTTTATAGAGAACTAGGTTGCATATTTTACCCTAGACTATAGCTGTTTTCGCAAATATTGCATCACATCAAATATCTTCAAAGTGCATACACACTACTTGCTTATGTGCTTACATTACTTGCTACATTAAGTGCTTACGTGTCATACATATATATAATATATATATGATTGCGTACCTTACGTATATCATGCGCTTATTTATATAAGAGTTATTATATAAATACTAGAATATTTCTAAGACATTGTGGGTTATACAATGGTCTCATTTTACTTCTTAGACATTGTGAGTTGCACAATGGTCTCACTTCGTTCTCAGGCATTGTAAGTTAAACAATGGTCTCTAAATATATTTTTCATAACTTTATACAATATCGTAGTTCATGAAGACCGTCATAATTTTTGTTTACATGAAATTAATGCATGAATCTAAGTATTATAAGTCTTGTATGGGCGGGACTTGTAATAAGAGGATTTATATGATAATTGTTATGTTGACACGTTCATAAGGACCTTTACCTTATTTACTTTAACCAAGTACTCATTCACTATCTTGAACTCTATGTCAATCTCGCCTGGTAGTTTTTACTTTTGAAGGTTATGTGGGTACGCGTATTACATCGGGAATTATTAAGTAGGACGATTTATAATCTATTTATTTGAAAGGATTGGGAGTATTTACTCTAACCGAGTACTCATTAACGGTCTTGAACTCTATGTCGATTTCCCCTGATTGTTTCACTCCCTGTCTCCGAAGACGAGTCTCAGACACTCGTCCCATACTCATTAGAGCACCTGCATCGATATGTCATTCACCACCTTGGAAACTTTGTGTGATAGCCCGTGTTGGCATCCAGAATTATTAAGTAGGTGATTTATAATTCTTATTTAAAAGATTGGGACGCCTCTTCAGTTAAATCAATAAATTATAAATCACCGAACCATAAGTTTATCATTTCTCACTTACATAAATTTGGATGCTTCTTTATATAAATAAGAAATTATAAATGAGTGGGCTTAATGGTATCCGATATGACACGAGTATGAACCTGAAATCGATAATCATTGAAATCCGTTAAAAAGGTCTAGAAACACAATCGTGCCTTACTACTCAGCAGAAATCTTAAGACCTCGCTTGAACTACCTTATCTCATTCTTAAGTAATTACTTTTGCCGTGCCTAATTCCCTCGCGAGCACGACAGTTCAAGGAACTAACAGACTTGTTTATACACAAAGCTAATGGACTGTTCCATCGAACCAATACTGAGTACAAATATTCCGTCACCCCCCCCCCCCCCCCCCCCACCACCCCCCCCCACACCCCCCCCCCCCCAGGGGGGGGGGGGGGGGGGGGGGGGGGGGGGGGGGGGGGGGGGGGGGGGGGGGGGGGGGGAAATTTGGAGAAAAAAAAAAAAGTGGAAAAACAAAAGGAAATGAATGTTGGGTGGGAAGAGTAGAAGAAATGGGTTTAGGGTGAGGTTTGGGGGATAGTTGAGAAGAAAGAGAGTATGAAATGATAATGGGGTGTTTGTGTGTAATTTTGGGTATGGTGTGGATTGGAGAGTAAAAAGGGTATAGGTTTAAATTATTTGGATAAAATTAAACCAGATATTCACCTACCGACAATACAAGATCAACTATTCATTCGGCCACTATAAAGAAGTATCGCTAATTTTTTCATCCGTACGCCAAGTAAGTTGGATTTGTACTTACCTACAAAGTCACGTTGATGTGAATCATCGAACATTACAGATAGTAGAAACGATGACTTCCGCCTCGACATTTAGAAACTTATACAAAACTTACTCACGCGACTACACCTTCTTCTTGAGGTTTTCATTATAATGAGACCTTCCCTATAAAGCAGTTATACCAGTCATAAGATCTGTAATGATATATTTTGAGATACCCATCTTGATGGATTAAATATCCTGGACAAACCTAGCCAAATTTTTTTTGGTAGATTGAGAAGTGTAGATACACCGAATTTTGCTGAATAAAGTTATCAGCGTCCTGTTTAGAACGAGTTTACCCTTAAGTCTTTCTTTGGTCACACAATAGGATAACACAAATTTAATCTCGGGACGAGATTTCTTTAAGGGGTAGGTACTGTAACATCCGAGAATTTTTGAATTTTGAATGACGATTATATCCTTTGACTTTTCGGGTCTGGCTTGACTTATAAGAACGATCATCTAAATCACGTATTCACGACTCGGACTCTAAAGCAATTTGATGTGAAATGATATTCCAGACAACTTTTCAGTTTTACCCGAGACCTAGAAAGCAGTTCAAAAGTGACCCGAAATGCACTCGCAAAATTTGAAATCAATATGTACCGACTCAAAAATAATTAAATTGATATTTAATTATCTTTTTATTAAATAAAGATATTTAATATTTTTATGCAAAAGCGTTTATTTAAAAACGCGAATGTTCAAAATAAAGTTTCACTTGTATGGACAAAGCATGCCTGCGACACCAAAGGGTACTAAATAAGTGATAAACATTTTTAATATACATTTTATAACAACATTTATAAAATAATAGTCGAGTGAATAGTCATTTTCGTTGGAAAAACTATTTGGAAAACAATGGCGCAAGTTTCGAGATTTGAGTCATTCGTTAAGTCATCCAAACGAGTCCAGAACCGGAAGTTATAAAAACTACATTAAAAACTTACACTTTTAACCCTCAAGTAATACTCACTTGCCATTTCATTTTTAACCTTTATTAAATATATGAAAGAAAGAGAAATACTAGAAAGTTATAACATTTAATTCATTGTCCATCTCTTATACACATACACACATTTATAAAACACTCTCTCTCTCCCAAATAATCCGGCCACCCCTCCCCCACCTCCGGCCACCGTCGGCCGTCGCCGGAAAAGTTTTTCCGGTTAGTTTTTCCGACCAAGTCCCAATCTTCTTCTCATCACACGATCTATTCGATCCACTATACCACTCTCCGCCACGCGCCACCTCCCCACACCGCGTCACCATCACCACCATCATCATCACCTCGTCATCATCATCCTCATCATACCATCATCGTCACCACCTCTTTTACACCACCACCACCACCATTGCAACAACGACCCACGAGGGTGCGTTGGTTTAGCAGCAGCACCGCAACAATGGTGCGTTTGGTTTCATAAACAACCACCACCGAGGGTGCGTTTGGTATTGTAACAGCAACCACATGGGTGTCGGGTTGGTGGTAAGCACCAAAGGGTGCGTTAGGTTGTGGGTAAACAGCCGCGGGGGCGTCGGGTTTGGCAGAGCACCCAAAGGGGTGCCGAGTGTGAGTTTTTATTTAAAGAACTATGAGGGTCCGTTTGGTTTCGGGCGAAAGGCATAAAAGGGTGTTGGGATGGACAACCGGACCACAAGAGTGCGTGTGGTTATAAAACCACCACGTAAGGTGCATTTGGTTTGTTGCACCAACTGAGTGCGTTCGGTTTGGGTTTCCACAGGCACAAGGGTGCGTCTGTGTTTGTGGTTAGCACAATAAGGGCGCGTATGGTACAGTAGAGATGTTTGTTTTGGTGGTTAACACGATTAGGGACGTTTGGATCCGGGTTATAGCAGCAGTGGGAACACCCAAAGGGGGTGTTTGGGTGAGCATAAACAACCTTTAAGGGTGCGTCTTGATTTATATAAATCGGATAATAAATACATCATAAGTTTTCATAAATATTAAACCGGATTAAGTGGTGGTCATTGGTTAAATAAATGCGTCATATATTATTAAATCTCGCCTAGTCATATATATTAAGCACACGAGTAAATTGCAACATGGATTGATTGAAAAATGGTTAAGATGTATAATTTTAAGATTTTTAATTTGCAATATATCAATAACAGGATGAACAAACGGAAGCTATACTTTTACAAATGGGATAACTATTTTAACAACCCGTCAAGAAAACAATATACTAATTATAAAATATGATATGTTATATTTTATAATTGTCAACAAGAAAAATAACCTCATAACTGTTGTTAAAGTTTTTTAAAAAAAAAACATCATTTACATAATTCTCAACTATGAAACGTGCGTACTTTTATAAAGGGATTCTTTATTAACTTAAAAGGTGATTTCCAAAATACGTGTCGAATGATGTTGTTTTAGTTACTGTCTCACGTTTCTTATATAATACTTGTAAGATATTATACACTTTTATTTTATTTTCATATATAACACAAGTCGTGTATTATCTACGCTTCAAATTGTTATTTTGGTTGTGTATCTTGTTATATAATTCACAGTATGAATTATATAGGACATTTTTCATTAGGTAATATATACGGAATATATTATGCACCTTGCGTTTACTTTTGATGTATTTATTTAACCAACCACCAAACCATTACAACATCAAATCTAAATAATTTTATCAACGTGTCGCGTTGATGTAATCATCCATCGGGAAAACCCAGATACATTATCATAGGCTAGTGGATCAAAACCGTTAGGATAAGCTGCATCTTCTTGGTCGAGCCGTTTCAGTTTTCATTTCGTCTGGCGCTTAATATGCGCATTCTCGCCAATCGTTCTACTACATCGAAGTGAGTTTATAGCCCCTCTTTCACTTGTTTTACATTACTTTACAAATCTCGAGGGAGAATACATGCTCATTACAACTTGTTTACATATTCGTTTACAATATCTTTTACATACTATTCTACACTCTTGGTTTACATACTTGATTTGCAATTCATTATAAACACAATTACATGGTTGATTTCAAACTTGGTTTCATACTTTGTCACATACTCTTTTGCATACACGTTTATGAAATTGTTTACATACTCATTTCGAACTCAACTACTTGATTTATATCACACTCTTTTCTACTTATGGATTTAAGTACTCAAAGCTATTTACGAATACAATGGTTACTTTTACTTTGGACACAAGTACTTTATGTGAGAATTTCCCTTTTTACGTGGTTTGCCTAAGTTACTCTATTGCCATGAAGTCCCCCTATCATGAACCGTTAATTTCTTGACCGGAGGACCGGTTGAGGGAGCGCGAATGCTGTGAATAGATCTATTGGGAATGAACTCCCCCGTCCGGGTAGATAACAACGCACTACCATGTACACGGACGCATTACATTTGAGGAAACTAGGTGCTAGGCAATGCACCTACCGGGGCACTAACTTATAGCAACGTATACTTAAGGTTTCGGTGTCATGAGCTTAGCGCAACAGTAAATATTATCTATGTGGTACTGTATTTGTTATAGTAGACCCATACATTTTGAAAAATCAACGATCTCACTGTCCATACTACTTATTGAACATTACAAATTTCTGAACACTTTTCATTATATTGCGGCGAAGCAATTAAACACTAAACACTTTTGATTCTGCATTTACTCTTACATTTTTGGCGATTATTATAAGGATTGAAATAATCATACATACTTTATAAACCTTTGGATTCCAACATTTACATTTATACTTACAAAACTCTATGAACTCACCAACTTTAATGTTGACACTTTTAAGCATGTTTTTCTCAGGTGAATTAGATGCTTGGATTATTTGATGTGCATTGGAGTCTTTACATTCAAGTTTTTCATGGTGATGCAATTATGGGACAACTAATATTTTGATTTCAGAAAATCAACGAGATTGTTTTACAAACGACACATTTAGAGGTCGTTCTCTTGTATCTTGTGCTATTGTATTATGAAGTAACGCTCCCTGACATATTTCCGCTGCGACACATTTTTGGGGGTGTTACAAAAACTGTAGTTGCCATCTCAAAATTACACTTGTTGCAAAAGGAAAACAATGAGGAGAAACATGAGACTTATTGTGAAGAACTTGAAAAAGAAAATGATGATTTGAGAATGCATTACAATAAATTGTTTGATTCAATAAAATAGGAAAATGTTGTTTTTAAAGTTTTCACCAAATCTATTCCAAAAGTGAATGTTCCGGACTAGATTTACACGGGTAAATTTTCAAAACCGATTTCAAAGAAGGTTTCTCAATTTACTACTTATTCTTTGCAAAAAGATATGAAGTATTTGAAGAAACAATATTTATCCGAAACATTTGCTTCTCAAAATCATGTGAAAAACGAAAGTTTAAAACAAGTGTGGAAGAGTAAGGAAAACATTTCCAAACGATTAAAGTATTCTAGGGATGAAATGTTTTCAATGAGTAAAAGAGATAATTCAATTTTGAATAATGTGAAAGATGTAAGGTTTCTGTTCAGTTCGAAAAGAATTTTCCAAAATGAAACACCGTGTTTCAACAATAAATGAAAATCTTTGTCTTTCTGAAGGGTTATAACATCGAATGAAACACCGGGTTTCAAAACGGTGTTCACACCTTTGAAAAGTTTTAAAACTCATAATAAATCTTCAAGGTTTTATAAGTCCAAATGGACAATTGAGAAGAGTTTTAAATCTCTGTTGGTTCCAAAAAAGCTATTTCAAAATGAAACATCGGGTTTCGAATCTCCTTGGAATTCAACTTCTATGCATCAAATTGACGCAACTTATATTTGGTTCTCGAAATATGGTAAACCCGTTAGCTGCGTTCTTAATTGGGTACCAAAAGTTGTTGTTTGATTTGGTAGAAAATACAAAAAGAATTTCTTTTATTAAAATTTGAAAAGACAAAAAGATTTTCTTTTATAAAACTTAAAAAAAATTTTGTATACAAAATTTAGAAAATACGAAAATGAAACACCGAGTTTCAACAATAAATGAAAATCTTTGTCTTCCTGAAGGGTTAAAACATCGAATGAAACACCGGGTTTCAAAACGGTGTTCACACCTTTGAAAAGTTTTAAAACTTATAATAAATCATCAAGGTTTTATAAGTCCAAATGGACAAATGAGAAGAGTTTTAAATCTCCGTTGGTTCCAAGAAAGTTATTTCAAAATGAAACATCAGGTTTCAAATCTCCTTGGAATTTAACTTTTATGCATCAAATTGACGCAACTTACATTTGGTTCTCCAAATATGGTAAACCCGTTAGCTACGTGCTTAATTGGGTACCCAAAGTTGTTGTTTAATTTGGTAGAAAATACAAAAAGAATTTCTTTTATTAAAATTTGAAAAGACAAAAAGATTTTCTTTTATAAAACTTAAAAAAATATCTGTTGTACAAAATTTAGAAAATACGAAAAGATTTTCTTTTATACAAAATTTAGAAAAGACAAAAAAAATTCTTTTATTCAGAATTAGTATATCAACACTAAATATTATAAAAACTTAAAAATACTTGTAACTAACTAACTTTGTACTACACAATTTTGTTCAAGAATCTTTAACAATTGGTCAATTTTCTGTGCAGAAATCTGTAGAACAGTTTAATATTAGCATTAGTTGTTGAACATAAATCATACTACTCCTTTGTAAATCCTACCACATACTAACCTAGCGATGACATCTTAGGTTATCTTGACAAACTTGTACCCCATACCATCATGTGATACAATTGGTTACAATATAAAATAAAGATAACTTTGTCAAACTATAAAGTGTCGCCAATACATAAACTGATATACTCGCTTTTTAACAGATAATAGTGCATCAGGGAACAATAGAACATAACCAATAATTTGTATAACAGTTTTATATCAGCATTAGTTGTTGACCATAAATTATATTGTACTACTTTATAATTCCTACAACATACGTACCAAGCAATGACAACTTATGTTATCTTGAGAAACTTGTACTCCCATAGTCTCATGTGATGAAATTGGTTAATTTATATAATATAGATCACTTTGTTCGAAGTAAAAAGTGTCAAAAATACATACACTGACATATATACTCGCTACAAGTAAATACTAGCTTCAATTTTTTCATGTGCAAGAATGTTTAGTCAAATAACCCAAATTCCAGAAACTATAGAACAAACTATTTTGGAAATGAAATTAAAATATACCAATTTGCAGAAGGTGATGCACCTGCAACAATAGAAGTAGAAGGTGGTTGCTCAAAAATCTTTTGTATGTTCATTAATTTGCAGATTATCTCGCGCTCGTAGTGTGTTAACCATGGGTGTGCCTGCAATATTATCATTAGCCAACAATTCGTTAAACTACAAATGTGTCACATTTTACATAACATATCTACAAATACTTATCACATAGAATTTTCCTTTACCCTATTTGAATTAGTATTTAGGTACTTATAAGCTCAATATTGTTTTGAAATAGTGTTACAATCATTATTTTGCCTAAATAAAAGGGATTTTTGATTTTTATAGCTTATACTATTAAGTGTTGTAACTTTCATATGTGATAAAATTTCATGCATGAGCAGGTCAGATTGTTGGGTGGCCACAAACAGGTTCAGATTAAATCAGGTCATGTTGAGTTGTGGAAATTATCAAGGGTGGAAGGTGATACCTGATCACTGAAGCCAAGCCAGCATCACGGGACATGACAATACCCTAGCGAGTACCAGCAGTTGCCATGGAGGTCACATGATAGCCTTCTCTCCATTTCTTGTTTATCTACTTGAATGGGGAGGAGTCACTTACTTTGTAGGATTGTTGAGAATACGGGTCGTAGTTCATATTAAGACCAGAAGACTAAGAGTTGGTGCGTAATATGGAACCCTCAAAACAAATTGTTGGTCAACAAACCTTTTGACATGACCACAAGAGAGCTTCCATTGTTAGCACCAACAATGGAACTGAATTAGCAAAAGTAGAATTAGCCGGGTGAGGCCTAAGAAGGCCATTTCTATAAATGCGTGAGTGAGTTCAACTGTGCGAGTATATGGATGAAATTTTTTGGTAATTTACAAATGATACTTCTTGAAAAACAAGGACAAAATTAAAATCAGATTTTTAGACTCTTAAGTAGTCAAGTAGATGGTACTCCGTCCACTTTCTATTCATTATCCTACATGTACTTTGGATGTCAAACTGCAGA
>BQNB010194434.1:0-11451 GCA_026074375.1 Tanacetum coccineum
CCAGTTATATAAAGAGTCATTGTCGTCAAGCATCGATCCATATTTTTAGTCAAATTAAGTTTTATTAAAAGAAAAGGAGGGTTTTTTAGGACAAAGAGAATGTACATATAAGAGATGTTGAGACGTGAGACAACATATAAAACTTAATTTATTTCATACTTGGTCTAACTTCCATCGACACCAAGCAGTTTATTTTGAGCTACCCATACAATTGTGTCGATCCGGACTGAAGTATGGTGCAAAAACCTACATGAAATGGGCCAAGCTTTGAGGGACATTTCATATGTGATGGGATTGTAAGTGATAAGAAATAAATGATCCGAATGTTTTTTGAACTTCAGCGAGTGTGATGATGCAACCTCTAATAAAACTATGCTTTTCGCGAATTTCATGAAAATTTTGCATAATCAGACACATATATTAGGAAATCCTATCGATTCATAGACTTGTACAACCCAAATGTTATGTTTATCAGTAAAACTTGACCACAAACATATTTCAATCATATTAGTGTGGGCAAAGTGTCCACGGTATTATTATGGAAGAAGGCAAAGTCGCCTTTCAAAGAGGGCTGTTACATAATAGACAACATCACTTATGCAAGATTGTCTTAAAATGAGACTATGACTCAGATTGGTGATTTCACCAAAATGTTTTCTTTAGAACAGATGTTTAAGGTTGTTATTCCGTATATTAGTACGGTATATAAACAAAAAAAGAGTTATTATATGAGCTACCTATGTTTTCCAGTTACCTACATTTGTAATGGTTCAAAACAAAGCAAATGTACCTTAAAGTTAAAGCAGAGAGAGGGTTTTCATTCCCATATCAGCATCTCAGCTCATAATATCGTCCACTAACTAAAACCACCCACCCAATATCCACTCAGATAACATTCACCATAAGCCCCAACACTATATGCGCCAGCACCACCCGTATAATATCTAGCATTACGATCATACACACAATGCCCATCACCACCACCAGTATAAGACATGCTAGGTCCGACATCTCGACCCGCATCAATTGGTGCTTGATTGGTCTACCCTGCAAGCGCAAAACATAAAACTTTTAAGCGTGGGTCAATGCAGCCATTTGATTGGAAACTTTTAAAGGATGCTTAAAACCAGCGATTTTGATATTTACGTAATAAACTGAATAACAAAGTGCTTATGCAGCCTCTAGATATTTTAAGATCTATAAAGTATGAAGTAACTTATGATGGTGGATGTTGCTCGAGGAAGCAGACTTGGAGCATGGCCTAGAGCATGTTGTCTCTTCATCATACCGAGCAAATCCAGGGGAGTCTTCCGTTCTAATTCTACTCTTATTTTTGAAAATTTCATTTTCTTAATGTACAATAGGGACATTGTATAAATCAAGTGGGGGGATGAGAGTAAAATTATCACTTGACTAAAACTTGCCTTCGATTTTCTAGTTTTCTTTGAAAAATGATGCCAATTTTAAAATTTTTGACATGTTTTTCTTACTGAACTAGCGTAAATCTTTGCTAAAGGCACATTTACCCTATATTTCTATTGGTAAGGTTTAAGCCTGATGATCCATTTCCATCCATTATATAAAAATCCACCAAAATATTAAGTGTGCCGGTAGTATTGTGGACTTTAGAACTTGACATGTACATCATTTCGAGACCTAATTGATTAGCAGTAGATGGTTCGAGAAGGCAACATTTAGGAATCCACCCAAATAGCCCATATGTGTATATATGTGTGTTTATCGACTTGTCACACTGACTTGTCGACCTCCCATGTTAAAACCCTTTCGTTGCACTCATTATTAGTGCAAGATACACCTAGATCACCCTTGTTGATCCAATCTGTGTTTTCACCATTATTATATGTTTCGTTATACCATTTCTCCTTAGCCAACCTTGTAGTCTATATTTATCTTTGTGTTGAAATTTCTGGCTACCTAGGTCCATGGTTCAGTTAAATAGTTTGAAGATTGGTACTGACTTTGATAATATATCATTTTGATCATGGAAGACCCCTCGATATTATCACTTTCGATACTATTTATCTCAAGTGGGGGATATGTTATATGTTATATACAAGAGTATTGAAAAAAAAGAGAAAATGTGGTGCAACTATAAGCCACCTAGTGGTATAAACTCCTGATGTTAGTTACGTGTTATAAAACCAACTAAGTAAAAATATGGTGCAACTATAAGCCACCTAGTGATTTTGGGGATGGTGCAACTATAAGCCATCCAAAGTATAAAGGTGGTGCAACTATAAGCCACCTAGTGAAGAATGGGTTAGCATGCTCTACAAGATCTCATTATTAGCTACCTTATTATGATGATATGATCAGATTTTCGCTCTTGAAGACTTGGACTATGGATGGACAGTAGCTGGTTATGGATACCTTAAATTATATAAGACTATTTATTTTGTGTTTTTATCTTAACACCAATTAAATGTGTATCCCATGTTTATCCTTGCCCTTTATATCACCCATTAAGCCTGTGTGTGTCACCCATGTTGCCTATAAGAATTATTTAGACCCTAACTCTAACTGGTGCAGATTTGTGTATTTTCCAAGCTTATGATAGAATACATGCTATGACTGTGCGGTTGAACGATCACCCCGAAAATGAAACACTTAGAATAGTTTGAGAGTTAAGTAAATTTTGATCCCTTTTCGTGAGGTGTTCGGCTTTGATGTTTTCTAGTATAAGTATTTTATAGATTCATTTTTCCGAGTTAAATTGGGAAAATCTTTTTATGAATTATTTTAACAAGTCTACTTGAGGGCAAGTAGAAGTCAAGTGGGAGGATATTTGATAACATCAAATATTTAATACTTTTTCATATCAAATTCCCGCGTTTATTGCCTTGCTTTATATCATTTTTTATGAATTCGATACTTAATTCATTTATTTTGCGAATTCAGGAAATTAGAGGCATTAGAACTAGAAAAAGGCAAGAAATGGCCAAAAATAGTATCAATACTAATTTATTTAGTAGATGTACTAAATTTGATGGATGGCTACTAAATTTCTTCAGGATGTGACTAAGAGCCAAAATGAAGAATAGTACCACTACTATATTATTTAGAAGGGGTACTATATTTTTAAAGATTAATGTTGTCGAATTGAAAGCTTAGAAGATATTACGGCGTAACGTCCCGTAAAAGTTACGCCGTAATCAATTATTAATTACGAAGATTTGGTGCTGACGAGGCATTACGACGTAACGTCCCGCAGGAGTTACGCCGTAAAATATTATTATGGAAAAGATATTGATGCTGACTAAGGGTTACGGCGTAACATGTCGAAATAATTACGCCGTAACATATTTTAATACTGAAAGAAGGAATGCTGCATTGGAATAGATTACGGCGTAACTCGACAAATTAATTACGCCGTAAAGAATGACTCATCCAGAGACTAAAGTGTGCAAAGATTAATATGTTTGAAGGATCAAATATAAAATGGCAATTACGATGAGGGACTTGATTTGCCAAAGCCCAATACTTTTAATTAAGTATATATATTGGATCGCATGTACAGATTCAATCATATTCATTCTTTTGGTTTTCTTCTACTGTTGACGCAAGAAGAGGAAGGAGAAAAAGAGCAGGTTGCGTGCCTGCTTGATTCGGATATAGGCACAGGATTTAACTAGAAGATCGGGAGCATTATTTCAAGCATAATTTGTACATGATTCCTCAACAATTACAGTTTGATTTCAATTAATTATTTTTAATTGTGGTCAATTTAATACTGTTATTTTGACTTATTTATCTATCAATATAATCGTTGATGTTATGATTATTTGTTATGCTTTTTCAATCGTTCGTCGCCATTTAATTTATTAATCATCTCTTTGATTATTATTATTATGATCTTGTTGTCTTTATCGCTTTCTGTATATTGTAGTGCGCTTATTGATCCTCGTGATCCTGTCCAAGTATTGATATGAGGTTGAGTGCACTAGGGTCTATATGATCCCAAAGACCCTGGCGCGCGATTGACTGCCGGATGACCAATACTTGTAGTTGTTCGACCTACACCCATTAGGCGAGCCCTTAGAATTAAATATCTGGTTAGGAATGCGAGCTAATAGGAGATCACCTGTTAAAGTTAAGCATATCTTATAAATTAATTGGAAACCTTAATGACCGTAGACAGAATAGGTTAATTCTCCTTGCGAGTCCATTCCAATCAGTAAACATATGTTAGGTTCCAACTGCAAAATTAGACCTAATGAATTTAGACCTCCTTTAAGATTATGATTAGACATTGCACATAAGATCATAATAATTAAATGTGTTCATCCCTTTTAGTTATCTTCCACTATACCAATTTCCTTTTTGACAGTAAGACTTACCACCCAAACATCCTACGATAATCTCAAATCTCCAAAATGCTTTCTTTTCTGCTTACTTAGGTATAATATTAATTTATTTAGACAATTAGAGACACAAACCATTCTTTAGGTCGACCTCAAACTTATCCCAAGTACACTGTACGCGACTGGGTATACTGCTCGTTAGTGTGTATATAGATCTTAGGTGGTTCGTAGTTTATAAATTTAAAACCTGATCTATTTAAAAGAAAATACGTATCAAGGTGCATTACACACATGGTGAAAGTTATGTTTATCTTTAGATTTGAGATGCAAGCAGGTTTTGCATGTATTGATGGTATTTCTTAATTCTAGTCTACCACTATACTATCAAAAGGTAGTTATTAATGCTATTTTCAGAAATGTTTTGAAATACATGACGGACACATGTAGTCAAAATAGAATTTGTTCCTCCACGTGTTTTATAGTTAGATACATACTGGGCCCCTCGTTGGGTTGATCAGATGTTTGCGTGGCCGTGCCCAAAGTGCAGTTAAGATTATTCTTTTTACATTTAGTAATATTGATCAATACGGATGCGAGAAACAGAATCGTTAAATTATGGAATGAATTTTGATCCATATCTATATTTAACATTGTATCTAAAACAAAAGGATAAGACTAACTTGAACCATAAATGGCTGAGATGTTTACTGAAATCATACTCAGGTATTTCTGGGAGCATTGATGACGTTGCTAGACTATTCGTCAATGTTAGTATGTTGTATTCTATGACCATGACATTCACAAGTAGGAGCTGTTGGGATGTGCTCATGTCATACATATATTTATACGGCTAGGAATACGTGAGCCTACAGGGTCACACACGTATACACTTAGATATCACTCTATTAGTATATATATAATAATATAAGTGTATATTTATTATATATGTATTTAATACTCGATTAATGTATATAATAACATAAGTGTATATTTATTATCTATACTATTATATAAAGCATTTACAATATGAGTCCCATCAAAAATTAAGATAAGAAGGTGCAATCTTGACCATTCATCTTATTTTAGAAAATCACATCATAGAGTGACATGTGTCACTTCTTAATTAAAAAATCTTTTTTATTTTCAATTTGACATATCTTTTTATCTATTTATTTTTTTTACGATTTAATTTCATCGTATTTTCTAAAATTTCGTGATCTTTAATTCAACATCCATTTTGATATATTTTTATAAATTTTTAGCTTTTCACATTTTTAGTGGGTTTATTTTGTTTTTTTAACAACTTTAACTTTAATCTGAATACAAACTTGATTCGTAAAAGATATATAATTTTGGAGACAATGTTTGATTGGTAAGAGAGTGTGTGAGTTTTTATACAAGCGGGAATGATGTTAATATGAGGTACGGAAACCCAAACAAACAAATTCTCTAAGCGGGTAGGGAATTGCGGAGCGAGTTGGGTTAGCAATTTTTATCGCCGCGGCTATGCGCGGGTATCCAACTAGTATATATTAATATACTAACGGTAGAATACTTAACGGTAGTTAATTAGGTCGTTAACTAGTTTACGAATAATTACCAAAAGGCTGCTTAATTAATATGTAATGTACATATTTAATTAACGAAGTCAAAAAGTCAACACCAAGGGTGTTAGACTTATGATAGGGATGGCCATACAAGGGAAAAGAAGAGAAATCCAGTTTATCCCACATTGGTAGGATAGGTAAACTAGGGAGCATCATATTGTGTATAAATAGAGGATCCCCTAGCTCATAATTTTCATCCCTTCTCATCTCTCTCCGTTGTAGTCGACAAGATTAACACCCTCTTTGGGAAAGGTGTTTGAGTTCGACTACTTCTAGTATTCTTATTTGTTGGTTCATGGAACTAGCATTCGGGTGGTATTGGTTAACGCGTAGTATGGATACACGTGGAGGTTGTTTACTTTAGCAACTAGAAAAGGTTTCGGTATCTGCACGGGTTTAATAAACGTACGTATTCTCAAGAAGCTCTAATTTTTTTATTGCTTAGTTTGCTAAAAGATACACTTTCGGTTTATTATTTATGTTAATTATAATTGCTATATGAGATTAATTTCGCTGCATAGCTCGTAGAATATTATGTGTAATATTAGGGTTATTAGATAAACATTTTCAACAGCTACTCTTAAGGACTTAAAGGTTAAGCATCCTTAAAAACCTCCTCTGTCCTTGCCACATATACCTATTGATCATCATCAACTCACTGCATCTCCTGCTGTGGTTCTTGACATGATTAAGAGTTTTCCCTATGGCACGTCTTGTGGACAAAATGAATTGCGTACCCAACACCTCATGAATTGTTTAAGTGGTGTTGTTGTGGATACTTCCGATGAGCTAGTCTCTTCTATCACCCAAGTGGTGAATCAATTTCTTAATGGGAAATGCCCCAAGATATTGGGTGAATATTTTGCTCGTGCTCATCTCACGATGCTGGTCAAGTCAGGCGGTGGTATCCATCCTATAGTTGTGGGCATTGTTTGGAGGTGTTTGGTTTCCAAGGTTAGTGTCGTTGTGATTGGTCATTCTTTGGATGGTTATCTAAATGATTTACAATACGGTGTTGGGGTATCAGGAAGAGGGGAGGCTATACTTCATGTCATAATCGGTTGATTGAGGACCGAGGATATGATGTGGGTCTTTCAATGTTGTTGGCAGATTTTAAAAATGCCCTTAATTTGGTGGATCAAGAGGTTATGTTATAGGAAGTTCGCCTTTGATTTCCTTCTATTTCACGTTGGGTGGAATTTTGTTACTATAACCTAACTAGATTGTATTATGGGGAATACACCTTATGATCATACCAAGATGTGTAACTAGGTGAGACCCTTAGACCTCTACTTTTTGCGTCAGTGTTACATCCTTTGATATGTAAGATTATAGAGTCTTTTAGCCTTTCCCTTTAGGCTTGATATTTGGATGATGATACTATTAGTAGAGATACTTTCATTGTGAGGAAGGTTTTAGAGTTATTTATGGAGGATGAACCTCGTTGTGGGTTGCATATCAACGTTGATAAAACTAAGGTTTATTGGCCTAAAGAAGACCCTAAAAGCAGGCTTGTGGGTGTTTTCCCGCCTAGCATTGACTGACCCTTGTATGGTGTTAAATTACATCGTGGGTCTGCCAATGTGGATTTTGATTATAATAACGAGCTTGTGATGAAGAGAGTCGCCAAAACCATTGAGCTTATGGATTCAGTTGCTAAGATTAATGACCTTTAATGTGACTTGATGCTTCTTCGAGCATGTGAGGGTATATCCAACTATATTTTGCTATGCGTACATGCTCTCCCTTGGTCTTTGAGCGAGCCCAATATTTTTATGATGCAACTCTTTGTTCTGCTCTATAGCATATTGTCACTGCGTCTGGACCTGGATTTGGTAAAATGGGAGTGGAGGCTTACCATCTTACCCTTCGCATTCGGGGGGCTTGGCATCTATTGTGCGGGTGATGTTTTGAATTATGCCTTTCTTACGTCTAGATTGAAGTCTGCTAGCTTGTAGTCTAAGCTACTTCGACATTCGGGTCTTGTAGCTTCTGACCTACCTTTAAAGATGCCTTGTGTGGTTTGAATACAAAAATGAAGATTGACCTTTTAAGTAATTCAAGTAAGATCACTGCCCCAAACTTACGAAGAAACTAGGAGATATATATTTCATGCGTGTTACTCAGACAACTTAATCCACTTTTCCTTATCTCCCTGACAGATAGCTTTGTGGAAATCTCAAATGTTAGGACATACCATTGTGTGTTATGCTATCAATTAGGTTTTCCCTTATTCTCTATTCCAAAGTTGTGCTCAACTTGCTCCAAGTTCTTTCGGAAGATATTTTATAGGATCCCGTATAACACTTCACTTCGTATCATACAACACGAATCGAAGAAGAAAAGAGAAGAAGAAATGAAGGTTTTAGAGAGAGAAACAAGAGAGAGAGTTGAGAGAGAATTATTAGAAAGGAAATGAGAATAGTATATTAAAAGTGGACTCTTGCTTACCTTTTCCAAAGAGGAAAAGGTATATATACCCCGACACTTTAAAGTGACGTGCGGGATATTTGACTAGGACCCGGGCTCGGGTTTTGCTTAGGATTAAACCCAAAACATATACAATATTAGATTAACTATCGAGCCCGATTCCCAATATTATACTATTACAACATTAACTAATTAAATGACCGAGACTCGTACACGTAATGAACGAACTTCCAGTTCGGCTCAATATTTTGAGGCTAACAATCTCCCCCGAAGTGAGTTCATTGATGACACTCCTTCATGAGATCAATGAGATTGCTTTTGTCGTTAAGCTCATGTGGTCTTGGTCTTTCTCTTTGTTCTTTGTTGTAGGCTTGTTCCTTCATGCTTTGTGATCTTGACTTTGAGCCTTTGTCATTGTCTTTATCGTCTTTGCCATCTTGCGATCTTGTGTCTTTGACCAACATTCTCATACTATGCCTCATCTTGAAAGCTTTAAATCAGAGTTAGCGGAAGTCTTTGTCTTTAAATCTTGAGCTTTCTTGATAGTTTGTCTTTGTAGAATGAGCATGAATATATGGTAATGAATCAACTTTGGTTGATTGGGATACCGTCAACACCGTTTTAACCTGCAGGTTTACGTTAGTGATAATCGAGAAAATTGATTTGAAAATCAATCGACGTGTTACTTGTAAAGGCGTTTTTGTAACACATCGGGAGGTTTAATATTTTTATCAAAATTCATCAACCGTCAATTCATTTACTGGACCAAATCGATATCCAGATGTCACAAGATTGATTCATATAGAATCTCGCAAGTCACCTACCGAGAGCTTGTTTGAGGTTGACTCAAACAGGATTTCCATCTTCATTGTGAATACTAAAAGTATCACTCTGATGTTCTGGCAAATGTCACAAGGATATTGCATAGGACTCTTGTTAACAACTTGTGAACTTGATGATGTTCAACAAGTGTTTGAAATGGAATGTGTCCTAACGAGATTTAGATTGATCTCTGGGCCCTAGACTCGATTAGTGCATTTTGGTTTTAGTACTCGGAGGCTGGAGCAGAGTGCCACCTATTCAATTTCAACAATCTCAGAGTGAGATGTCAATAGATAACGTGTGTATCTCCGTAACAAATGAGACAAATTTCTGTTGAGAGAAACCTGAATGGCTGGGAAGGGTTGTGCATTACATCACTGGGTCCATGATGTCGTTTTCAATGTCAGCAATCAACTTGTGATTCTGACAGCATATGTATTGACCCGGTTTCTGCCTTAATTTGTGTGGGAGGGCTTCTTTTACTTTAGCCCTTTAGTCATACACTTCTTTTTTCATTATTCAACCACCTTCAATGATTTACAGGATCATTACTAACACCTTGTTGTGATTGTTCCAGTGTTAGCTCAATCTTAGTCGGCATTATTCCCATATACATTCATCTCTAATCATACCTAAGGACTGCTATTTCTAACTTTGGATTATCCTTGGGTAGATCCTCCGGTTCTGGTTGGATCATAGGATTGATTCCTAACCTAACCACCTTATGACTTCAGAATCGTCGTGAAATTAAGATGTTGTTGGGTATAAGATCGAACATAAACCTTTTCTTTACTGTTCAGCACATTGAGTCGATTAGTTCATATTTTAATTTCATTTTCTCCCCTTATTTTAAATAATAAACACTTAGTTTTTGAAATACCTTGTGATTAAAATATGTCTTGAAAATTCCGTGGGAGAAAATATTATCAGCATGAATGGTTTGGAACATTTTGATAATGTTTTGAATAGATAAGAATTGTCGTTGTTGATGTACCCAAGAGCATTAAAACTTTGTTTTTCGAAAAAACTCCCCCTAAAAAATAGGACCAATTGAAAAATTATTGTCTTTTGAAAACATTGTGAGGGTTGGAGTGTTGAACACACAATTTTGAAAGATTATGAATTGTCATCGATAAATTCTTGAAAAAATCGTGTTCAACTTTTTGAAAAACCAAATGTTAGAGGACTTCTCTTCTAACGGTAAGGGTAAGCGCACTAATACGTACACTATCCTTTTTCTTGAGCTAAAAACATTGAATGTCTTGTAAGAACAGCTCAAGACCGAGAAACGTTAATTTTCTCGTTGTAAGGATAAGTTATAAACCTTCCTTTATTTGAAGTCTGGGTTATGTACTGATATTTGCACATAAGCCATCTGGAAAATTAGAAATGACATGTTTTGAAACTATTTGCAACTCTCGTTCGAACGTCATTTACACACCCGTGTCAATGTTAATCGACATTTCTAAGCACGTAAATGTTATCGATTCCAAGAGACATGTCGAGAAGATTCTTTTTGGAAATTTTCTGTTTTTCTGATTTTATATTTATTTACATGTTGTCCTCAGCATTGCTATATGATGGTGGAATAGTAATTCCAACTCTTATCGTGATGTAGCTGTCTTGTTTGCTTAAGGAATAACTTTTGGAACCAGCTTTGAACTTGACTGTTCATTACTGTAGTCTTGAATTCTGAGTTCTAAACGGTTATGATCAGAAGTCATTTGATGAAGAACGAGGCCTGAACTGATGTGAACAGACGTCATTTGACATTGATGACCGAGGCTTGAACTGCTGTGTTCAAACGTCATTTGCATTTGACATTGAGGTTTGAGGCCTGAACTGTTGTGAATAGACGTCATTTGACATTGAGGTTTGAGGCCTGAACTGTTGTGAATAGACGTCATTTCTGAAGATTTCATCTTTTGTGAAACCATTCTGGCACTGGTTTCTTAGATATCATTAGATTTCAGCAACCACACTCTGAGATTTTCCTGCTTTTCATTGTATAGTGCATCTGCATTTAGGTCAATTCGTTGTTGCTTCTGACCATTAAATGACGTACATGCACTTAAACCCAGAGTTTGTTTGCATGCATGAATATGAGGGATATCTACTATTGAACCATGCGCGGGTTCACCGTCAACCTTGCCCGTGCAATAGTTGAATAACTTTCCTATGGGAATCCACCTAAGACGAACATTACTAAAGATTCTACCCGTTGGTTTCCACCTAAGACAAGATCTAGAATTCATTGTTTTCTCAGGGAC
>BQNB010194437.1:0-11451 GCA_026074375.1 Tanacetum coccineum
TCAATAATGCAGATAGTACTGTTATTGTTAATATTAATGACAGTATTCATGAAATTATACCCATAATCTAGCAATTGATTCTGAATCCAGAGTACTTATCCATAGCAACTAGCAGCAGCCACATATTCAGCTTCAGTTGTAGAGGTGGCAACGACTATTTGCTTCTTACACTGCCAAGATATCAACCTGTTTCCCAAAAACTGACAACCTCTAGTAGTAGACTTCTTATCTTGAGTTGCTCCAGCATAATCACTATCAGTTTAAGCAGCTAGTTCAAATGGGAAATCCCTAGAATACTAAAGGCCTAAAGTTGGTTTGCCTTTCAAATATCTAAAAATTCTCTTTACAGCTAAGAGATGTGATGTCTTTGGAGTAACTTGAAATCTGGCACATGCTGTTAGGATTAAGAAAAAAGACTCGGTCACCCCATGTATTTCTTATCTAGCATAGCTCGTAGTGGGTACAGTAATCGTATGATTTATGGTGTTGGGCCGGGTCTTTACCCACTGTAAGCCCACACCATAGCCTGTTTTATGGGGCGTGTAAGAACTATTTAAACCCTCTCCACATATGGAGAGGGTGTTGGAAGAAATCATTTTACACACACTCTTTAGTGTGTTTTACATATTCTCTCCATCCATCTCTCTCTCTCTAGCTTTCTCTCTCTAGTTCATATTTGTGTGAAAAGATAAGAACCTACACATGCACATACTGCAAACATAATATCTGGCCTAGATGTTGTGAGATACATCAAAGACCCAATCATAGATCTATAGAGATGTACATCAACATCATCAGCATCTCCATCTTTGACTAAAGGTTTTTCCAAATCAACTGGAGTTGAAGCAGATTTCACATCTGTATAGTTGAATTTCTTCAAAATCTCAGCTACATATTTATCCTGACTGATAAATATTCCATCTTCCTTCTGTTGTACTTGTAATCCTAGAAAGAAAGTAAGTTCTCCCATAGAACTCATCTGAAACTTATCCTTCATAAGCTTCTCAAATCCAGTACACAGATCCTTGTTTGTAGAGCCAAAGATAATGTCATCAACATAAACCTGTACAAGCAAAATATCTCCTTTTTGCTTCTTGATAAATAATGTCTGATCTATCTTCCCTCTTTTAAACCCATTGCCCAACAAATAGTTAGCCAAGGTTTCATACCATGCTCTTGGTGCTTGATGCAACCCATAAAGTGCCTTGACCACCTTGTAAACTTTGTCTGGATGGTCAGGATCTTTAAATCCTGGTGGTTGAGTAACATAAACTTCTTCCTCAATAGTTCCATATAAGAAAGCACTCTTCACATCCATTTGATATACTAGAAAACCCATAAAAGAAGCATAGGCCAAAAACAATCTTATTGCCTCAATTCTTGCCACAGGAGCAAAAACTTCTTCATAGTCTATACCTTCTTCTTGTCTATGACCCTGTGCAACCAACCTTGCTTTATTCCTAATCACAATCCCCCTTTCATCTTTCTTGTTTTTGAAGACCCATTTTGTTCCAATAGCCCTCTTTCCAATAGGCAAATCCACAAGTATCCAAACCTGTTGGAGTTTGAATTGCAGAAGTTCTTCCTGCATTGCTTCCACCCAAGATGAATCAGATAGAGCTTTAGCAATGCTTGTGGGTTCAATCTGTGATAGGAAACAAGCATATAAACAAGTATTCAGGGTATCATGTGTTTTCTGTTCATATACAGCACTGAGAAACCCTTGTTCAGAAGTAGGTTTTGTCATTCTTCTTGTCTGAACAGATGACTTCACATCACCAATCACATTTTCAATTGGGTGATCTTTATGTATTCTTGTATTAGGAGTGGTTGGAACTGTATAGGAATTTGTGATGTTCCCCAAATCAACTTCTGGTTCATCTTCATCACTGAAGAACTCAACATGAGTGGCTTCAAGTGTATGACTAGCTCCCATAGTGAACATGTCTTTAGGGCTATCTTGATCATATGAACTAGCAGTATTAACTGATGGACCAACAACATTAAGTTTAAAGCTACCAGTAGTAACATCAGGACTGGCAGTATTAACATGTTGTCCAGCAGCATTAACTTCTTTAGGACTGCTAACATCATCAGACTTATCTTGTTCATCATTCTCATTATCTGGACCATCTCCATCCTGCTTTTGATCATCAGCAGCAGATTTTGGTTCACCATTATCAACATCCTGGGTAGGTGAATCAAAGTATGAAGCATCTTTCCAAATTGGCATCACAATGCAATCTTGACTGATTTCTTCTGATGTACCTGCATTAAGTTCTTCTTGTGTACCTGCAGATTCATTAATGATTGTACCTGCAGCAACTGGTACATAATTCATAGATTGGGTTAGAGAATCAATGTCAAACAGCCACTTTGGACCATTCCCTTCTATCATAGGCTTATTCTCTAAAAACCCAATATGCAAGTTTTCTTCTACCCTCCTGGTTCTAGTGTTGTATACCCTAAAAGCTTTACTACTCAAAGAATATCCAATAAAGAAACCTTCATCACTTTTGCCATCAAACTTGCCTAAACTGTCTAAAGTATTAAGAATAGTAACATGACATCCAAATCGTCCTCAATAAAACTTAGAGCAGTTTAAAACCTCTAAAAAGTTCATAAGGTGTCATGTATATAAGGGGCTTGACTACTAAGACCCTATTCTATACATAGCAAGCAGTAGAAACTGCTTCACCCAAAATGTGGTAGGTAACTTAGAGTCTCATACAATTGTTCTAATCAACCTCAATTAGGATGTCCTAGTTCCTCCTACTCAGCTACACCTTTATTGCTGAGGAGTCCTGGCACACTTATATTCTCTCTTAAATAACATATTCTCTACAAAATCATCCATAACTTTTGTTCCTTTAACTCTGTTCCATTTATCCACTTCTATAATTTCACTTTTCTTAATCTATTAGGTTTTCTATTTCTTTGATAAATTCAATAAGACTCACTGGTTACAATCCTTAGTTGTTAAAACGAAAACCCATGTAAACCTGCTAAATCATCAGTGACACTAGCAATACTTCTTATAGCATTAAACTACTCCATAAAAGTTAGAACCAAACAGATCCAGAGGAATGCATAAACAAAGGCTTAGTAAAATAGATTCAAACCATTGGGACTTAACAAGAAGCTCTGTGTTGCTTCCCTTTAAGACAAGCAACACAGGTTTGGTCATTTTCAAAACATTTTGTAGGCAATCCTCTTACAATATTATCCTTAACAAGCTTGTTTATATTCTTAAAATTAATGTGACCAAGCCTCCTATGCCAGAGCATTGATTCATCTGATGTAGCCTTTGCAACAAGACAATAAAAGTCCTTTAGGAACAAAGTTCTCATAATCAAAACTATATATGTTTCCTTTCCTGGAATTTTAAGAAGTATCTGACTTTCATCAGGCAACTTAAAATTAGGAGATAAGACAAGACATTCCATGTGTCAGTAAAAGGACAAGTTCTTTTGTGTCACACATCTGTGAGAACCAATAAAAGATGAATTTTACTCATTACAAAGTATACATCCTTCAAAATCAAGACTATCATTTTATAGTGTTCCCTTGTACCAAAAATCCTACCACCATGTGCTCCTAACCTCCAAATGTAAACATAACCCTCTCAAATTCCCTTGAAAACTAGAGATAAGCTATGTTCCCAGTCATGTGCCTTGAGCATCCACTGTTAACAAATCTTGTATCATCTTGTTGTGGCTTGCCCTGCACATAAAAATAAGGAAATTAGATTCCTTTGGGGACCCAAGCCATCACTGACTTGGATCAAGCCATCGTATCCCCCCCGGCCCCCCCCCCCCCTGCATCAAGTAATAGGTTTCTTCAAGGTGATTGATGCACTATTAGGTTTGGTAGGTCTCCAAACCCAACATGTTGAGGCCTTTACAGCATTTGAATCAGGCAAATGCTGTAAAGGCCTCAGCATGTTGGGTTTGGAGACCTACCAAACCTAATAGTGCATCAATCACCTTGAAGAAACATAATTACATTGATGCACGAGGCAGATCCAAGTCAGTGATGGCTTGGGTCCCCAAAGGAATCTAATTTCCTTATTTTTATGTGCAGGGCAAGCCACAACAAGATGATACAAGATTTGTTGACAGTGGATGCTCAAGGCACATGACTGGGAACATAGCTTATCTCTCAGATTTCAAGGAATTTGATGGAGGTTATGTTACATTTGGAGGAGGAGCACATGGTGGTAGAATTTCTGGTAAAGGAACACTTAAAACTGATAGTCTTGATTTTGAAGATGTATACTTTGTCAATGAGTTAAAATTCAATCTTTTTAGTGTCTCACAGATGTGTGACAAAAGGAACAATGTCCTATTTTACTACACTGAATGTCTTTTACTTATCCCTAATTTTTAAGTTGCCTGATGAAAGTCAGATACTTCTTAAAATTCCTAGAAAGGACAACATGTATAGTTTTGATATGAAGAACATTGTTCCTAAAGAGACTTTAACTTGTCTTGTTGCAAAGGCTACATCAGATGAATCAATGCTCTGGCATAGGAGGCTTGGTCACATTAATTTTAAGAACATAAACAAGCTTGTTAAGGATAATCTTGTAAGAGGATTGCCTACAAAATGTTTTGAAAATGACCAAACCTGTGTTGCTTGTCTTAAAGGGAAGCAACACAGAGCTTCTTGTAAGTCCAAGGTTCTGAATCTAATTACTAAGCCTTTGTTTATGCTTCATATGGATCTGTTTGGTCTAACTTTTTATATAAGTTTAATGCAAAAAATATAGCTTAGTAGGACACAGAGATTATAGCAGGTTTACATGGGTTTTCTTTTTAACAACTAAGGATGAAACCAGTGAGATCCTTAAGAACTTTATCAAAGAAATAGAAAACCTAGTAGATAAGAAAGTGAAAATAATCAGAAGTGATAATGGAACAGAGTTTAAGAACAAAGTTATGGATGATTTTTGTAGAGAAAAAGGTATTAAGAGAGAATATAGTGTAGCCAGGACTCCTCAGCAAAATGGTGTAGCTGAGAGGAGGAATAGGACACTAATTGAGGTTGCTAGAACAATGTTAGCTGACTCTAAGTTACCTACCACATTTTGGGCTGAAGCAGTTAGTACTGCTTGCTATGTACAAAATAGGGTCTTAGTAGTCAAGCCTCATAACAAGACACCTTATGAACTTTTTAGAGGTTTTAAACCTGCTCTAAGTTTTATGAGACCATTTGGATGTCATGTTACTATTCTTAATACTTTAGACAATTTAGGCAAGTTTGATGGCAAAAGTGATGAAGGTTTCTTTGTTGGATATTCTTTGAGTAGTAAAGCTTTTAGGGTATACAACACTAGAACCAGGAGGGTAGAAGAAAACTTGCATATTGGGTTTTTAGAGAATAAGCCTATGATAGAAGGGAATGGTCCAAAGTGGCTGTTTGATATTGATTCTCTAACCCAATCTATGAATTATGTACCAGTTGCTGCAGGTACAATCATTAATGAATCTGCAGGTACACAAGGAGAACTTAATGCAGGTACATCAGAAGAAATCAGTCAAGATGCAATGGTGATGCCAATTTGTGAAAGATGCTTTTTTTTTTTTTTATATTTTTTTAAATAATTGTTTTGATTCACACAACCCATGATGTGTCATATGTGAACCAAAAATCTGCTGCTAATGAACAAAATCAGATTAGATGGTCCAGATACGGAAGAATGATAAACAGATGAAAAGATTCTGATGATGATAGCAGTCCTAAAGAAGTTAATGCTGCTGGACAACATGTTAATACTGCCAGTCCTGATGTTACTACTGGTAGCTTTAAACTTAATGTTGTTGGTCCATCAGTTAATACTGCTAGTTCATATGATCAAGATAGCCCTAAAGACATGTTCACTATGGGAGCTAGTCATACACTTGAAGCCACTCATGTTGAGTTCTTCAGTGATGAAGATGAACCAGAAGTTGATTTAGGGAACATCACAAATTCCTATACAGTTCCAACCACTCCCAATACAAGAATACATAAAGATCACCCAATTGAAAATGTGATTGGTGATGTGAAGTCAACTGTTCAGACAAGAAGAATGACAAAACCTACTTCTGAACAAGGGTTTCTCAGTGCTGTATATGAGCAGAAAACACATGATACCCTGAATACTTGTTTATATGCTTGTTTCCTATCACAGACAGAACCCACAAGTATTGCTAAAGCTCTATCTGATTCATCTTGGGTGGAAGCAATGCAGGAAGAACTTCTGCAATTCAAACTCTAACAGGTTTGGATACTTGTGGATTTGCCTTTTGGAAAGAGGGCTATTGGAACAAAATGGGTCTTCAGAAACAAGAAAGATAAAAGGGCGATTGTGATTAGAAATAAAGAAAAAAGTTGGTATGCACATAAGGTTCATAGACAAGAAGAAGGTATAGACTATGAAGAAGTTTTTGCTCCTATGGCAAGAATTGAGGCAATAAGATTGTAATTTGCCTATGCTTCTTTTATGGGTTTTCTAGTATTTCAAATAGATGTGAAGAGTGCTTTCCTATATGGAACAATTGAGGAAGTAAGTTTATGTTACTCAACACCAGGATTTTAAAGATCTACCATCCAGACAAAGTTTACAAGGTGGTCAAGGCACTTTATGGGTTGCATCAAGCACCAAGAGCATGATATGAAACCTTGACTAACTATCTGTTGGGCAATGGTTTTAAAAGAGGGAAGATTGATCACACATTGTTTATAAAGAAGCAAAAAGGAGATATTTTGCTTGTACATGTTATGTTGATGACATTATCTTTGGCTCTACAAACCATGATCTGTGTACAGATATGAAAGCTTAAGAATGAAAAGTTTCGATGATTCAATGGTAGAACTTACTTTCTTTCTAGGATTCTAACAAGTACAACAGAAGGAGAGTGGACTATTTACAGTCAAGATAAATTAAGTACTGAGATTTTGAAGAAAATCAACTACTCAGACGTGATATATGCTTAAACACCATTGAATTTGGAAAAGAGCCTTAGACAAAGAATGGAGATGCTGATGATGTTATGACACATCTCTATAGATCTATGATTGGGTCTTTGATGTATCTCACAGCATCTAGGCCAGATATTATGTTTTAAATGTGCAAGTGCCAGATTTTTGAGTTACCCAAAAGACATCACATCTCTTAGCAGTCCAAAAATTTTTAGATATTTGTAAGCAAACCAACTTTAGGCCTTTTGGTATTCTCAGGATTCTCCAAATGAAACAAGTATGTTATACAGAAACGTGACTATGCTGGAGCTACTCAAGATAAGAAGTCAACTACTGGAGGTTGTTAGTTTTTGGAAAATAGGTTGATATCATAGCAGTGTAAGAAGCAAATTGTTTTTGCCACCTCTACAACTGAAGCTGAATATGTGGCTGCTACTAGTTGTTGTGGACAAGTACTCTGGATTCAAAATTAATTACTGGATTATGGGTATAATTTCATGAATACTGTCATTAATATTGACAATAACAGTAAAAAAAACTAACAGATTATATGAAAATCCTGCTCAACATTCTAAAACAAAACACATAGAGATTAGGCCTCATTTTATAAGAGACTGCAATGCTAAAAAGTTAACACAAATGGTTAAAATTCATACAGGTTATAATGTTGCAGATCTTCTTACAAAAGGTTTTGATGCTGGAAGGTTTCAGTACATGGTCTCAAGTATTGGAATGCTTAATCCTTAATGTCTATATCTCCTTATGTTTTTGTAAAATTTTTGTAAAAGATTAGTACTGTTAGTCTTGTCAATTAGTATTGCTAAGTATAATTAGTACTGCTAGTTATACTTAAGACTGCTTGTTAAAACTGTTGGTCATACTTAATACTGTCAAAAAGAAAATACTCTGGATTGTGTATTTTTTTGCTATGGACTAACACTTGCAGGTAAAGCATCTTGAATACCTGATGTTGAATGCTTTACCTCTGAAGAATTGGTTGAGGGAAAGTTAATGTTTTGGATAACAGTTTTTAACTTTTATTCATAGGTTATGCATAAATAATGGAACCACAAGCATTCTCACATGTCCATCTTCTTATTCTAGTGTGATTGTGATTAATAGAGGCATGTAAGTTGTATAATTATTGAAGAACAGAGTTAATACTGATAGCTATCTGTTAAAACTGCTAGGCATGAAAATTACTAATACCAGGCTAATGCTGTTGGGATACATGAAGAGCCAAAGTTACAAACGTTGAGCAAATTCTTAATCCCTTAAAGCATTGTTTGGAGGGGAAGGCTACTTATGTCCCCCCCCCAATATTCAAATCATAATGGAAGGATATGTTATATCAAAAGTGTGTTAAAAAGAATAAAAAACATCTAGGCATGTCAAAAGAGGTCGGGACACCAAGATACCTCAGTCTAGTGGTCCCCTGTAAAGGTTGGTGATGAGGTTGTCCATAAGGAGTTGGCGCAGAATGAAAAAGGGTTGCCACTAACTGACATCTATATTAGAAGGCAGAGCAGGATAGTGGTAACATCAAATAAGACCCAATCCATGGCAACACTTAATGGATCAAGTTCTTAGGAAATTGGTTCAGGTAGTGGTCCCAGGTGCCAAGATACCATATTGGGGGATGTGGATGCTCAAACTAGGTTTGAGACTACATCTAAACAGTCCAATGATCCACCTCTCTCAAGAGGTTACACACTTAGAAGTGGGGAGGACAGTATGAAACTATTGGAATTGATGGAACTGTGTACAAAACTGTCAAAAATGTTGCATAAAAACAGAAAGAGTGATTTGGTGAGCCAAAAGAAATGAGAGATTAAGTGAGCTTAAAATAGAAAGAGAGATGTGTGAATAAAAACAGAAATGAGTGATTATGTGAGCAAAAAGAATTGAGAGATATTGTGAGCATAAAAACAGAAAGAGAGCTTGTGAGAAGAATCAATTGATGATAGAAGTCCTTTTTGGAAAGAAATTAAAGTTAGTACTGGTAACTTAAAACTTAATGCTGTTAGTCTTAGGTTATTGGGTTACTTACTACTGTTAGGCATAACATTGTGCTGTCAGTTTAAGTTAATGCTGCTAGGCCTAATTTAGTGCTGCCAGTTCAAGTTAATGCTGCTGAGGGTGATTCTATAAATACTTCGATTCAGGGTTTCATTCGATTCTTTATTCGATTTCAATCATTCAAACACTCTCTAACCATAAACCCTAACTCAATTTCATCTTTGATCATCAAAACACAACACAATGTCAACCCTAACTTTTGCTGATACTCACAACATGATCGCATTCTTAGAAAAACCCGCTGAAAGTGATGGATTTCATGAGATTATTGATTTTCTGATTGCTAATTAGATTCATTATGCATTGACTATCAATCCTACAATCTACACGTCTTGCATTCAACAGTTATGGGCAATCTCAACGGCAAAAACGGTTAATGGTGTACGTCAGATACAAGCCCTAATTGATAAAAAGAAGTTTATTATCATGGAGACAAGCATTAGGAGTGATCTTCACTTGGAAGATGCAGGAGCTATTGATTGCTTGCCAACTGCTACTATTTTTGAAGAACTGGCACGGATGAGGTATGAAAAACCATCTTAAAAGCTTACTTTTTATAAAACTTTCTTTTCTCCACGGTGGAAGTACTTAATTCACACTATTACACAATGCCTCAGTGCCAAATCCATTACATGAAATGAATCCAGTAGTACAATGGCTTCTTTAATCATATGCTTGGCTACAAACCAAAGATTTAATCTGTCTAAGTACATTTTTGATGCTATGGTGAAACACTTAGATGGAGGGGTTAAATTCCTGATGTATCCACGATTTCTATAAGTTTTCATTAATCAACAGCTTAGTGATATGTCACACCATAAGCAGATTTATGTTAACCTTTCACACACAAAGAAAATCTTTGCCAATATGAAAAGAGAAGGAAAGGATTTCTCTGGGAGGATAACACCTTTGTTTGAAATAATGATGGTTCAACCTACTCAAGATGAGGGTGTAGATTCAGGTATTCCTGCTGATTCTCTTCAAACACCCATTCCTACTCAACCATCATCCTTTAGATCTCGGAAGAAATAGTCCAAGAGGAAACAGAGGAAGGACACTATAGTTACTCAAGAGGAGACACAACCAGATGACAGTGTTCCTACACCTTCCAATAATCGACCTCTTAGTGGCGAGGATAGCATGCAACTATCCGAATTGATGCTTTTGTGTACAAATTTGCAAAAACAGGTTCTTGATTTTGAAAAAGCAAAGGATGCTCAAGCAAAGGAGATTGCTGATTTAAAGAAGAGGGTCCAGAGGTTGGAAAGGAAAAAGAAATCAAGAACTACAGGTTTGAAAAGACTAAAAAAAGTTGGTATGACTAGGAGAGTTGAATCCTCTGAAGATCAGGAGAGTTTGGGTGATCATGAAGATGCATCCAAACAGGGGGGGGAGTATTGAAGACATTGTATAAAGATGGTGATGAAACCTTGTTAGGCAATAATAAAGAATGTTCTTAATGTTTATTCCGCTATGCATTCTATTGTTCTTTGTTATTGTTCATCCTAGATTAAAGTTCTAAAAAAATTGAGCTTAAACGATCGTATGGTTTCCACAATTGGTATCAGAGCCTCGTGGCTCATGATCTAGGATCTTACAAGGTTATTGGTGTCGTGTTAATGAAGAGAAGAAGGGTTTAGAGCTTCTTTGGGTTTTGATGTTTGAAACACTATCATTAGGGTTTTATTGGGATTGTTGGATCTGAGTCTTCACGTCTATCTATTGGTGCATTGTATTCTTGAAGTCGTCGTGATTATGATGTTGATTTGTTCACTCGTTCATATATCATCATGATTATATCATTTTTATAATGAAAACTTAAGGGATTAACATAGCAACTGGTAGCGTGCTTTCATATGGTATTTATGTATTGTTAACAAGAATAAAGGAGGAGTACGATGGATTGAGGAAGGATAGCGTACAGGTGCGAATAAAATTTATGGTTCAATTATTTGGGTTTTTGAATTCGTTCTTGAAGATGCAGCAGGTACGTTCTATGTTAAAGCTGTATAACAATGGAAACAACGGGTTTGTATAAAGTATTAGCAGTTAGGGATATGATACGTTTATTTGGGCATGGTATCTACTATGATATGAAAATCCCTAACTTTTAGGGATTAAAGTTTGTTCCCATAATGAGTTCGAGTGTTAATGCTGCTAATGGTTATGATTGATACTGTCAAATATACAAGATGTTGTGTTATATACTAAATGTTGTTGTTCGTGATTATTTATACTGTCAAGCTTCAAGAAGTTAATACTGCCAACAGTTACTACTGCTATCATTGGTTTATACTGGTTGTTTACCCTTAGTACTGCCAATGGTTAGCTTAATGTTGTTCGTTTATTGTTAAAGTGCTGTCAAGTCATTATTAATGCTGCTCGGTATACCTTGTTAATGCTGCT
>BQNB010194438.1:0-11451 GCA_026074375.1 Tanacetum coccineum
ATATATATATATCACTATTACGTATATACAATCATATAGTAGAATCTCCAAGTGCGACGCAAAACATTTCACTTTGAATTACTTAACAATATCACAACGTTTTCAATAAAGTTTCCATTTTTAGAAAGCTTGTCGAAAGTAAAGATAATATAACCCAAACTTATCATTTCATCTTAGTTTAACTAACATTACGAATCCTTTGCTTGTTATAAACTATATTCAAAAGTATATGCAAGTTTGACTTTCAAAAGTCAAACGTAGTAGTTGATTTTTTACCAAAAAATAACTCAATCTTGACTCGGCCGTAAAATCTTCGTTTTTAGGAGTTACAAGGCCTACCTTATATCAAAACAAACCTTAGAACATCCTTTATTATATTAAAAAGCCTATATTAGATTTCAAAAATTTATCGACATGCTATGGTCAAGTCAAACTTTCTAGTCAACAAAAGTCAACACAAAGTCATACCAAAACTTATTTTTACCACAATCCAACCATTCTAATATGATTAACTAGTCTAAAAACATGTACTAAAACTATCAAACATATGTTCATACTTGAAATACTTTCAAACCCATTTTGCACTTGAATCAACTAGCTACAATCACATATATGCAATAACCATCTAATTAATCAACAAATAACAACAAGTAAACACTCACAAAGCAATAACAAGACTCGACTTCACTTCCCCCTTGACCAAACCATACGTACAAAACAAGCAAGACAACCAAACAACCATTTCAAATCAAACCACTTCAAAATAACAACAATCTAGCTACTAGAAACACACCCTTATACACCAAATCAATAGAACTTGACAAAAAACCCAACTTCTTAAATACTCATTGCATGTGAGGTTTCTTTAGTGGGATTTATAGAGGATTGAACAAGGATTAATATGGTATAATCGGATTTAAATGCATGTGAGTAATGAATTTTTAACAATGAATTTAGTGTGTGTGTGTTCGAATGGCAACAAGGGAGGGGAGGACAAGAAAATGAATTTTTTTACTAAAGAGTGAAATGGAAGTATTAGGCTTCCTTTTATAGAAATATACTTTGATATATTGGCAAAACTAGTCCTTCCATACTCCATCTCTTTTAAAATTAGTACAAGTCATCGTTTTATAAATAACATTCAGCCAAAAACTCAAGTCACACCATGTTTGTAAATATTTTAAATCCGTCTTACTAAATATAGTTTAAAACCTTTAATAAAACATTAAACCTCGTAAAACACGACCTTTAAACACGGTTTTTACCAAACTCGGGGAAATAACAAAAAATACAAAATTAACATATTTACGCTCTCGGAGTAATAAAATAAATTTTTCTGACTTTCTTAGATGCTAAAAACAAATAGAAACTAAATCACGGAATGAAATTCACCAATAAATGGAAATTCTAATCAACCACATATAGCATAACGACCATAATTATTTACGTAATTAAAAATAACTATCTTAGCTAAGGATAGACGTTGACCTAAAACTCGGGTTGTTACATCTTTAACTGACCCTGAAGCTTTATTAGTCTTTTACTTTTTAGAACCTTCATGATCCAACTCTACTTCTGCATCCCTCTTTAAACTTCCAGTTGTTAACTCAAGAACTGTTTTGTCACCTTCACTCTCTATTGGATGAAAAGTTTGCACCCTTCTCGTTGTTGTTTCTAACAAAACCTTGAGCTCATCAAAGGAAAGTCTCTTCAATTATTGCAGAGTGTGACTTCCTATATGCTTGATATAGTTAGACATATAAGTTCTCTATTGATCCTGTGTGAGTGGCTTGTTCCTCCTTTCTTCAGCTCTTTCTTAGGAAAAATATCTCTTTCTCTGTTTGATGAGTTCTGCAAGCAGTCTTGCTTTTTCAGCTTCAAAGTATTTTTCTCTTTCTTTTGCTTGTATCCTTTGTGCTAGCTCTTCATCAGCTTCAATTGTAGCTTTTATATTTTCCCATTCTTCAATATTGAAAGATTTAGCATCTTCATGCATTCTGGCAATCCTCTGTCTCTCTTCTTCATCAAGCTGTTCTTGTAGTCTCATAGCTGCTTCATAACCAGCTATTTCTTGTCTTTGCTACAACTTTGTCTTGGTTTGTTCATGCTCAGATCCTGTCATTATACCTTTACCTTTATCTTTGTTAACTTCTTGAACCATACCAGCAGTACTAACTGGCATTGATGCACCAACAATACTAACTGATTCTTCAGCAGTACTAACTCCACCACTGCCAGTACTAACTTCTCTTCTTCTTCTAGTATAAGTGTGAACATTTTTAGCTGCATCTGCAAGTACCTTAGCTGCACTAAAGACTTCCAACTGATCTTCAGGTTGATCTTCTTGACTATGTGTAGGAGTAACCAAAGTAACTCATGCATCTTGATCAATTTCTTCTATCATCCTCCCCTGTTTAGAAGAATCCTCTAAATCCTCTTCATCATCTAAAACCACAATCTTTGCTCTTCTTCTAGCTTGGTTAGACTTGACAGTTTTCTCTAATTTCTTCACCTTTAGGATAAGCTTGGTATAAGTAGTACCATATACTTTCTTTGTCTGCCTTAAGTATGTATCCAAAGCTAGAACCTTATCTGACAATTTTGTACATAGAGCCATCAATTCTTAGAGTTGCATACTGCCCTCATCACTTTCAAGTGTGTTAACTCTTGGGAGAGGTGAATCATAGGGTGATGTAGGTACCCTCTCAGACCTAGTTTGAGCAATGGAACCTCTCGTGGTTTCTTGGCACCTGGGACTACCACCTGTACCAATTCCCCGAGGAAGAGGCACATTAGGTATTGTCGTGGATTGGGTCTTAGTTATGTTACCACTAGCCTGTGCTGCATCTAAGCTAGCAGCAGTAGTGGCAGCCCTTTCCACTCTATTATCCCACTCCTCATAGACAGCCTCATCTGGTACATTGGGTATAGGCTCACTAGTCTGAGGAAACTCAGTGACCTGGTTTAAGGCTTGCCTAGGTGTTTGAGTCTTTTGGTGTGCTAATGAGACAATATTAGGGATTGGTTCTTCATGAATAGGTTGAGCAGTAGAAGGTGGTGGTTGGGGTTCAGAGGGATGTCCTAAACCTTTACCCTCTTCTGCTTGAATTGCCAACATACTTGGAAATAAAGGAGTTTGTTCCCTAGAAAAACCTCTTTTCATATTGCTAAAAAGTTTTGGAGTTAAAATAGGAGCAATATATTTTTTGTTATGGGGATTAAGGAATCTTTTGTGCTTGTCCAAAAATATTTGAATAAATCTTGGATACATTAAAAACTTATATTTACTATCCAAGTTTTTCACCTTACCATCAAAAATCAATTTAGAAAAGTTAAAAGTTATGTTTGTGGCCAAGCAAATAATAGCAGTTGCTATATTGCTACTAAATTATTCCCACGAAGTTTTCTTAGAACTAAGAGAGTGTAGGATGGTATGGATCAAGAATCTCAACTGAGGGGAAAATTTGCCTTTCTGAAAAGTCAGTTTATCATCAGTTAAAACATACCCCATCAGTGAGAGTTGATCAAAAATTTCAGTAGTTGGAAAAACACTAATACTATCTACATCTGCTAATTGGAGATGTCTCCTAATAGATGCTTCAGTAATAGTGAATTATTTACCATCAACTATGGCAGTAATTTCTTGTTCTCCATTATCAATTGTTTTAACAGTAGCAGTCTGCCAGAACTTTTCGATTAGAGAAACATAGATAGTAGGATTCTTAGTAAGAGCAAACAATTATATGACTTCATTGAGAACATATACTTTTCTTGGAAACCTTCACTCCTTGTTGGTTTCTTTTTGATACAGCAAAACCATGTTGTGTTTATCGCAGAATTCCAAATTCGCCATTAGTGATTGAGTTATGATAAGGGTTATGGGTTTATGTTTGTTAATAGAGTAGGAGAGTTTGGCAAAGTTAATTGAGATTTTATAAAGAGCGCTTAAGGGTTTTGATTTGACCGACTAAATAAAATGGATTCTTTATCTTGAAGAAAGCTTATAAGTGAAATAATGATCAAGAATTATCCAAATATAGACCCCTTTAAGCGATAATATTTGGCATAAATATCTCAACGGCTATATTTAATTGCCAAAAATCTGTTATACCCTAAATAGTATTAACGGTAGCCTAGCAATACTAATTTTAGTCTAACAGTACTAAGTAATGCCTAGTAGTACTAAGTTTAGACTAATAGTACTAAGTAGTTCCCAAGCCAGTAAATCAGAAATGCCTAGCAGTATTAACTTTTGAGGTACCAGTTTTAACCTTAATTCTGTTCCAAAAGGCATTTCCATCATCAATGTTGATTCCCACAAGATCTCTTTCTATTTTTAAGCTCACTATATCTCTCAATTCTTTTGCTCACTGAATCACTCTATCTGTTTTTATTTCATAAATCTCTCTATTCTTTTGAGCTCACACTTTCTCTCTATATGTTTTTACTTTCTCTCAATTCTTTTAAGCTCACACTTTCTCTCTGTCTGTTTTTATTTTCTCTTAATGCTTACAGTATTAATTATAACAGCAGTAGAAAGTACACTTACCAGTAATAAGGTAGGCCAACAGTACTAACTTGAATTTCATCATTAGTTGCTGTTCCATCTCATTTCAAGCACCTTACTAACCTCCCCTCAATCAATGCTTCAGGGGTTAAGGATTCCAATACTGGCAGTTAGATATTGAAATCTGCCAACATTAAATGATTTTGTGAGCAAGTATGCAACATTTTGATCTGTATGTATCTTAATCACTTGAATGAGCCTCTTCTCATAAGAATCTTTGATGAAATGGTGCCTTAATTAAATGTGCTTGGTTTTAGAATGAAACATTGGATTCTTCATAATACATATGGTCGCTCTTCATTATCATGTAAATTCTTGGTGTTCATGGAATTAAAACCATAATCAAGCATCTAATTTTTGAGCCATAACACCTGTCTATCATCAATTTGAAGCAGCATCATACTCTACTGTAGTAATGGGTTGGGCAACTATAGTTTGCTTTATTCATTGCCATGAAATTAATCTTTGCAAGAAATTGACAACCTCCTGTTGTGGATTTCCTGTCAAGACTAGCTCCAGCATAATCACTATCTGAAAAAGCTTCCAAGTTAAATGGTAAATCCCTAGGATACCAAAGACAATTTTTGGGTTGGCTTCAAAGTATCTAAAGATCCTCTTCACATTAGAAGATGTGAGACTTACAGTGTAACTTGGAACCTAGATAGCACAAACAGCTAACAATTAATGTCAGTTAGAATCTGTCTAGTACATCAATGATCAATCCAGTGATCTTCTATAGATAAAATCCACATCCTCAACTTCTTCATCCTGAGCAATGCCGTATTTAGTCTCTATTAGAGTGCTGTTGTCTTCACTTTGGGTAAAACAATAACAATCCCCCCCAAAACTTCTTTTATCTATCGGCACACATACTTGTCTTGGGCTGATGAAGATTTCATCATCTCTCTGCATGACTTGCAGCCCCTAGAAGAAAGTGAGCTATCCCATTGAACTCATTGAAACTTCCTGTGCATTCAAAAATTTCAAACTCGATATCCATAAAGCGATCTTCTTAGTAATACCCAAAAGATGATGCATCAAACATAAACTGCACTAATAGATATCACTTGGTATCATCCTTGTATGAACAATGTCCTTATCTATAGTGCATCTTCTAAAATCTAGTTTCCAACTAAGTAGAGACAAGGTCTTATACCGGCTCTAGGAGCTTGATGTAGACCATTATAAGCTTTTCTACTTATAACCAAAATAAACTTTCGTCAGGGAACATTGATCTTCAAAAAACAGCGAGGTTGCGCAACATACACCTCTCTTCAATATGTACTATAAATAAGAACCTTTTTGCATCCACTTTGGGTACACAATGAACCCCATAAATGATGCATAGGCCAAAAATTAACTTGGTTGCTTCATATCCCTAGCAACTGGAGCAAAAAACTCATTCATAATTAATTCCTTATTTCTTGGTGTAAAACCTATGTGATACTAGCCTTGGCTTGATTCTAATACTATCCCTTCTTCATCTTTCTTATTTTCTATAGGACCCATTTTGTTCCAATGCATGCTCTGCCTTTAGGTAAATCAAACCAATCTCAGAACCTTTGCCATTCTAAACTGTAGCAACTATCTTGCATTGCCTCTTATCATTGCTTGGAATCTGTCAAAGCTTGTGTACCTTCTTGGGTTTATTTAGTGAGAGCAAACAGGAAAAACAAGCAGTTTGATAAATCTTTGTGGTTGGTTCTTTTTGTTTTTTTGATGAAAATGGTACCATAGCATGTTCTTGAGCAGACTTGGTCATTCTCCTAGTTTGAGTAGCTGAATTTATGTCTCCAATGATCTGGTTTTTAGGATGATCCTTATGAATTCTGGTTGTGGATAGCGGATGATTTATGGTTGTTTCTAACGTTGTGAGGGTAGCCTCTTTACAGCCACATTTCTCATCATCATATGCACACATAAAGATTACCAGTATTTAGAAGATTAGTAGTATCCTCCAAACCAGGCATGAGAGGATCAGTAGGAAGATCAGCATTGGGAAGAGTAGCAACATTAACAGAGATTGATCCACCAAGACTATCACAAGAGGATCCAGCAGCATTAACAGAAGTGAACATCATGTAGATACTGTTGCCATTAGCATCCTTGTCTTATCCAAACACACTTTCAAACTCATTCCTTTGGACTCTTTCTTATACTATTATAAATTTTCTATTTTATTTTAAAACTTTTATATATATATATAATTTTCATTTCATTTTCATTTCATTTCCATCTATTATAACACACACACGCACACACATTATACAACACACTCTTCTCTCCCTTTATCCAGCCACCACCCTCACCGCCGGCGACCACCACCACAGCCGCCGGAAAAGTTTTCCGGCGAGCTCTTCCGGCCAACACCAAAAATCCTCCCCATCTCCCGATCTATCCGATCCCCACCATCACTCTCCCTCACTCGCCACTAACGCCACCATCTTCATCATCACCATCACAGCCACGCACCACCAAGGGTGCGACGGGTTGTTATAAATGCCGCATGGGTGCGTCCGGTTTATCATAAAACACCCAAGGGGTGTTTGTTTTCGGGACAGCCGGCACCACAGGGGTGTTCGTGGGTGATTGTTATCACCGAGACCACCACATAGGGTGGTGTTCGGTGAGCACCGCCGCCACCCCAGCGGGTGCGGGTGGTGGTAATAGCACCGGGTGCGTTTGTTTCGTGTGGTATTAAGCTACCACCATGGGGTGTGTTTGGCTTCGTTTCCAAAGCACCGGGTGCGTTAGGGATGAGTTTTGCACCATACAAGGGGTGCGTTGGTTTGCTATAAGCACCGAAGTGTGCGTTTGTTTTTGGGTCAGCAGCTACAGGCTGCGTCCGGTTTGGGTCTCAAACCCACCGGGTGCGTTGGGTTGGTCAGCCACCACGCAGGGTGCGTTGGTTTTGGCTGTCAACCACCCACGAGGGTGCGGCTGGTTTGTGTCTCACCACCGCAAAAGGGTGCGGTTGGGTTTTAGTAAAACATGAGTGCGTTCGGGTTGTTGTGGTTCACAGCCGGGTGCGTGTGGTTTCGGAGATAGCACCAGATTAGGGTGCGTTTGGCTTATCACCCACCACCAACGAGGCGTTGGTTTGTGTTATAACATAGGCATAGGGTGCGTTTGTTTGATGAAACCACGCACAAGGGTGCGTTTGGATGGCTGTAAACAGCCATAGGGCGCGTTTGGTTTGCGGGATAACACCCAAAAGGGGTGTTTGGTTGTGCAGTCAACAAAATAGGGTGCGTTTGGTATAGTGGCAGCGATAGGGCGCGTTTGGGTGAGCAGTTTCAATAAGGGTTCGTTTGGTTAATGAAATTGATTAATGAAAATTATTACAAGGTTTTATAAATAGTTAAAAACCGGATATATAAATTGGTGGTTTATAATGGTTAAATAAATGTAAATTATATTATTTTGTTTAGGTTAGATAAAATAGCATAAATATATTATACCTGGAACACGCAGACATTGGAAATATTAGAAAGCGAATAATTTCATCATATATTGATTAAGGGAAAACGTCGAGTTTTGCAAAAATGGAAAACGTTATATAAATGGGAAAGTCATGAAGAAATTTTATATATTTATTAATGGTTCACTAAAACTGCTATCATTTTAGAAACCGATAAAAGGACTATGTCATATTTTAAAGATATATTAAAATATAACTACGCCATAACTTGACAACGAACGAAAACTATATTTTTACATTGAGACAACTGTTTTAGAAACGACCCGTCGAAGAAACGAAATATAATTTATAAAATATTATTTATATTTTATAATGGTTATAAACTGTTACAAACATCGGTTGTTTAATTCATAACGTTAAGACATGTGTCTACCATTATTCAAAGTCTTTTTATTAATTAAATTGGTTGTCAAACTAATTGGTTTAATTAATTATTCACACTTATTATATATTACCTGCAAGGTATTATATACTTTTCATTAATCTTTAGATTGATTGTCTTTGTTATATATAATTCACGGTAGGAATTATATAAGGGTTATTTTTCATATGTAATATATAAAGAATATATATTACACACTTTGCGTACATTCAATTATTTAATTTAACCAACCACCAAAGTATACAACTTTAAATATAAATCTTTTTCAACGAGACGCGTTGATGTAAACCATTCATCGGGAAACTAAACACTTTATCCTAGCTATGTGAGACTTTACCGTTAATTAAGCTCATCCTCTTGATCGAGCCATTTCGTCTTCTCTTCGTATTGTGCATAATTTAGGGGCAGCAGTATTAACAGGCCTGGCAGTACTAATTGATGCTGCTGCTCTTGGAGAGCTTTGCTTAGCAGCATTAACTGGCACTTGTCCTGACTTTGTTGCAACTGCTGTTGGAACAAAATTCCTTTTAGGATGTGGGTGAGTCAATTTATTTTGGTGGTTCACCCTCTGAGCATTGTTCCATACTGGTCTAATTTCCCTTTGACCAGTAACCCTTCCCTTATTATTCAACACTGGTTTTTCTACCATTTTATTGTCATGAAAATCACAGTCTTTGATTAAATGGTTGAAACTCCCACATACAAAACAAGCTTTCTTTATAAACTCAAAACCATTCCCTAGTTTCTGAGTCATCATCCCATTCCAGTTTCTTCTATTATCCCTAGGACTTTGACTTTTCCTAGGATACTCTACTTGCCTATGTGTGTTTTCCTTATTAACAGATTTCACATTCTCACCAGATTTGACAAAATTGATTTTAGTAAACTTTGGTTTTGTCTGATCAGATTTAGGTCTAAACACACTATCATTATCACTATCAGTGTCCCATTCTTCAATGATAGGAGCACTAGGCCTAACAGTTTTAGGCTTTTCTACAATATCCTTACTAGTCTTAGATATACTAGTTTCAGTTTCACTCACTTTAGTCTTATAGACAGAATCATCTAACCCAGCAAAGGATAAGTCAGGTCTTGAGGGCATGTAGTTCCCAGTGTAGGGAGGGGGAACTGCATGAAACCCTTCACCTATTTTGAATCTATCATTTACTAGACTATCATCCACATCACTTTCTCTACTGTTAAACACACTATGAACCACTTCACTCTCATTCATTTGACTATCATAACCAAGACCAGTTTTGTCTTTAGCACTTATTTGACTATTAATCAGTTTAGTTAGATTCTTTGATGATTCTTCAAATTTTTCTAGTTTAAGTTTCAAATCATCTTTCTCTTTTAAAGCTTCTTCTAACTGATTTTTAAGATCTTTGATAGAAATATCTTTCACTTGGACATCATACTTTAAAAATGCAATATCTTCTTCATAAACAGCTTCATTCTTTTCATGAACAACTATCCTAGCTTCTAATGATTCTAATCCTATTTGATAACCTATAATTTCTAGATTAGATTTATTAAGAGCTTCACGCTGTTGATCATACTATTTTTGAAGAGTTTCATATGATTTTAAGCAATCTTTAGAGCAAGTATGTACCTCAGAGTCTGAACTTGATGAACCTTGGGATGAATATGCCATTAGAGCAAAGTTTGTGATGCCTTCATCAGCTTGAAAGCTCCAATCATAACCACCTATCCCATCTTGAACAACCAAGGCAGTTGTAGTAGATGTATCCACTGGTGCATTCCTTCTTGGAGCATCTCTATTTCTGTTCCCCTGATTCCTTGGTGCCCTACATTCTCTAGCAAAATGACCTCTCCTATGGCAGTTGTAGCATTCAACCTTTGTCCTGTCAAAGCCAACAGTTTCTTTGTCATTTAAATCCATTTTCATTCTCGTCTTCTTTATGAACCTCTTAACTCTCATGGTAAGCATTGCCACTTGCCATTTGAGATCCATTTCTTCAAGATCATCAGCATCAATCTATTCTAAATCTTCATAGTCCAATTGTGGGGCATTGGACTGGTTAGCAAAGAAAGAAACCATAACATCATCAGCATATGATGCAGTAGAAGCTTGATCCTTAGAACTAGCAGTAGAAACACTATGAGCAGTATTAACTGTTTCATTAGTGCTGCTAGAGTTATCTGATGAAAAAAAGCCACATTTTAGGAATTTGAGCTTGAACTTAATTTGCCTTTGATCTCAGATTCATATACCTTCAGATTATTATACAGATCATCCATGCTTAATGTGTCTAGATCAGATTTGTTTCTTATGATTAAAGAAATATTGTTCCAAGCTGATGGTAAACTTCTCAAAAACATTAGATTTGCATCCTCCTGAGAAATAACTTCACCATGGATTTCAAGTTGACTAATGAGCTTTTGAAACCTATCATAGGTTTTACCCAGTGCTTCTTGACTTGATGCAGCAAAGTTTTCATAATTCTGCTTGAGAATGGTCTTCTGCATCTTCTTTGATTCTTTGTTGCCTCTAAACTTATTCTTGATAGCTTCCCATAGGGACTTTGCATCTTTACAGGCATGAAACTTCAGTAGGTGCTCATCGGGAATGGCTAGCATAAGAGTGCTTTTCGCTTTTAGTTCATTTTTCTTTGCTAACTTTTGTTTAGCAGTTTTAGGAGGAATAGGACCTTTAGCACCAGTACTAGCTGATGCAACTGGTGAAACTAAATCACCATTTACTATTACCTCCCAAAGGGCATGATCAGTGAAAGTAAGGTATTGTTCCATCCTCATGCTCCATAGATCATACTCCCTAGTTTTGAGTACTGGAAGTATTAGTGCAGACATTGTTTGGGTAGTTTCTGATTGTGACTCCATCTTTTCTTTGACTAATAGATCTTGAGTAGAGTTAGAGTTTTTCTTATTCAAAGTTTCTCAACAAGCTATGATACCACTTGTTGATCCCTTTTGAACAGATCTTACTTAGCTTGTTAAAGCTTAGTTGTGTTGGATAGATCGAAGACAACTATAATA
>BQNB010194447.1:0-11450 GCA_026074375.1 Tanacetum coccineum
TAAAACGGTTGAAAAATGAGTGGTAAAGTAGGAGAGAGAAAGCTGACGTGGCGCTGAGGTGGATGATGAGTTTGGCCTCCTTAATTAACAAGTCTAAAAATGATATGACTAAATGTATATGTATTCGTATTTGGCAACATCTTGTAGTACAACAAAGAGATCTACTTTTACACAAAAAAAGAAATTATTGTCATGTAAAATCGTCAATTTTCATAATAGCACTGAATAATAAGTCTAAAAATGATATGACTAAGGGAGTGTTTGCTATGTGGTTTTTTAACTGTTGGCATAGTCTGAAACCTATAATTTGTAGTTTAGTTTAGGGCCCGTTTGGTTTATAGATGGGTTTAGGAGTTGGATTTGGATTTGGATTTAAATTTAGGATTGGATTTGCATTCGGATTTAAATTTGCATTAAAAGTTGTTTGTTTTGTGTATATGTATAAAAGTTGACATTATATTTTATTACAGTATTATTTTTATATAAAATAATATAATATGGTCCCACATTGCGCTAGAAACCAATGTTATAATAAGAAAATAATTTGCAACTACTCATATTTAATTAATTTCCAATAAAAAAGTACATGCAATGTCAGTAAAGTCACATGGTTCAAAAGCTTTCATGAAATACCACCGAAAAGGGTATGAAGCACTGTTTTGAAACATATACCCAGATATCAAACAATTAATAAGTGTCACATCATTTCAAAACCCATTCCATTCACCCATAACAAACAGCCCCTTATATAATTCGGATTAAAATATGGGAGTCAGCCCAAAGATCCATACCAAGCTAATGGGGTGGGGATTGAAAATAAATCCAAAATATTCTGACAACTTATGTGTACTTTTTTCAGCCGCATATCTCTTCGATAGCATCATGTTCTCTCTTTTATTTTCTTGTAAATAATATTTTCTAATTTAAACTCAATTTAAAATATTAAATATCTTTCTACATAATTATACATTTTCTCTCTCCTAATCACATCAAATCCAAATCATATACAAAATCCAAATCCTATTCCAAACTCACCTACAAGCAAAACAGGATTTAAATGTATGTATTTTCGTATTTGGCAACATCTTGTAGTACAACAAAGAAATCTACTTTTAGACAAAACAATAAATTATTGTCATGTTAACTTAGGGCATCCACTATAATGAATGATTATAAAACTTTAGGGGATGTTTGGTTCACAAATTTACAAACCATGTATTTCAAACACCATATATTAGCAGATATGAAACACCATATATTAAAATTCAGTGTGCTGTTTGGCTGGCTAAAATACATCACTAATATCACATGATGTTGACTTTATATGGTGCTAAATGACATAATTGTCCTCTTTTAGTTTAAAAGAAAAACTGCATCATTCTCATCATACACAGTCAAGAACTAACCAACTAGATCTAATCTATTATCCAAAATAATTCATCATAAAACAAATCACTCCACACCAAATCTAAACAACTCACCACACAAAAAATTGTCACAATATCAATTTGTTAAACCAAATCTCGGCCTAAACAAACAATCAACTCACAAAAACCCCAAATCAAGATTTTAACATAACCTTCATCACCCCACTGAAACAACTCCGACAACAACCACGAGGCTTCAACAAACCCATGGATTCCCTAAACCCGAAGAATCTATAAAACTCTCTTGGTGTCGCTGAAATCTCGATCAAATTAAGAAACCTGCATGACCGCAACATGAGTAGAGAATTAAATGAATATTGTAAATCCCAACAATTAAAAACCTACATCTTTGTGAAGATATAATTTCATTTTGTTCAAAATTCGTTGATATAAAAACCCCCAAATTAATTTTGGGTTAAGTCCATGAATAGGTAACGAACTTACAAAAACTTTCAATGTTGGGTAACGAACTTTGAAAATTACCATTATTACATATGAAACTTTGAAATTTAGTTCAATATAAGCAATAACGGCCTAATTTGAGAAGATTCGGCTATACTTGTACTCGTCAGATTTTTTTAATTTTTTTTGCTAGTCATTAATTAACAACCTATCTTATCCATTATCTTCTCCATTAACTGAAATCTCTATCTTCTCCATTAACCCAACCATTATACACTCCTTATCTTTTCCTCCCTTAATGGACTTATGATCACTTCATGAAACTGACCATCTTGATTATTAAATTTTTTTAACAATACTCGTGTGCTAAGAGCATCTACAATGCATCAAGTCCTTGTCCTTAAAGACTTGATGCATTTAATGCAATCAATGCACACGCCATTTTACAACTAAAGTTTTTTACAAAGATTTGAGGTTTACCAAGTCTTTGTAAAAAGCTTTTCAAAAAGTCTTAAAAAATCTTTCCTCCAATGCTAAAAAGCCACCTTAAAAGCTTTTTAATATAGTGAAAAGCTTTTCCATCATTTTAGCCATTGGAGACGCTGTAACAACATCACACCCCATATATCAACATTTATTTATATGTTTATTAAATTAAAAAAAAACTTAAATGTAAAAAAATCAAACAAAACACCCATGAATAGATTCAGCCGCTACTAGGTTTTACTAATCTTCATATTCAAACACCTTCAAATCTCAATAATTAAACAAGACATGATCTCCAACTTGTGTGACTACTAAAAATCAACACACACTAAAAATAAAACACAAAAACTAATACACTACCATGAAATAAACCTTCTCATCTTCATCCCCCTTTGTCTCAGCGCATACACACCTCCATAAAAATAAGATCTGAGAGTGATTGTGTTTTGTTTTGATTGTGTGTTTCGATTCTGCTTTGTGGATTTTATTTCTTGAGTTAACTACATTTTTGGTCCTTGTGGTTTACCGGGTATAACGGTTTTGGTCCAATAGTTTAAATGTAATGGATTCAGTCCGTTTTTGTCGTCCCGTAACACTTTTGGTCCAAAACGTTAGTTTGACTAACATTGACTGTTAATTGTGAGGGTGTTTTTGTCATTTCATACATGCAACACACACTACCCTCCTATTATCTAATTTCTCTCATTCTCTACACAAATAAAAAACATAAACCCCTTGGTTTCTCTCTATATTACCCACCACCACTTGGCATGACCACCGGCACCTTCATGGTTCGCCGTCACATCCACCATCCACCATCATATTATCTATATTACAAAACAATGCCACTTGATCATCCCAAATGACACAACACACATATCCAACACCAACCTTCCATTTAACCCTCACCACCGCCGGATTTAATGGTGAAAGTGGCCGGATTTGATGGGTTTGATTATGTAAAGAAGGTGTGAATTTATCTTCACCTTTATTTCCCTTCCCCACACACACACTCTGTTAAAAACACTTTTCTTGAAAATCAATTAAATTCAAAGTTAAATCTGTCGACTACCATCATGAACAGAGGACTTCGTTAAGTTGATAATCTAGGCTTAGCAATTAGAACCTTTTTGTGGATTTGATTTGTGGGTGTTCAATTTTTGATTTGTGGTGATAGTTTTGTAATGATGGGGATGAGTTTGTTGGGTTTGGATCTGTGTCACCATGGAAGGGATATATCTTAATTTTGTAATAAAACCAATCTTTGCTAATAATAATAATAATAATAATAATAATAATAATAATAATAATAATAGTTAAGTACATTTTTTGTCCTTGTGGTTTATAGTAGATTTCACTTTTAGTCCAAAATTCAAAAAAATTTTGCTTTTTGTCCGAATTTCAAGTTTCGTTTCACCTTTTGTCCGAATTTCAATTTCGTTTAAAAAAAGTTTCACTTTTGGTCCGAATTTCAAGTTTCGTTTCACTTTTGGTCTGAAATTCAAGTTTTCGTTTCACTTTTGGTCCGAATTTCAAGTTTCGTTTCACTTTTGGTCGAATTTTGGACCAAAAGTAAAATCTGCACAAACCACAAGGACCAAAAATGTACTTAACTCTAATAATAATAATAATAATAATGAAAAAAGGTATTTTAGTCACTGTACATCATCATCCGAGGATACTTTAGTCATTTCATGAGTTTTTAACAAGTCAAACTAACGGTCAACGAAGATTGGACTAAAAGTGTTACGGGTCGACCAAAAATAGACTGAATCCGTTACATTTTAAACTATTAGACCAAAACCGTTATACCCAGTAAACCACAAGGACCAAAAATGTAGTTAACTCTTATTTCTTTTGATTGAAAATAACCTTTGGAAAAACCATGGGTCAAAAGTATTTGACCGGATATGTGTAGGAGATAAACATGTAATATTGCTTATTTCAACAAGTCATGTTCCGCAGAAGAAATATTTTGTTCATCTGGTCCTCTCATTTCTACACTGCCTGTCACTTGCTATAAGTATGAACAGTAGATTGGGATTTACTACTGTTTGGTACGTGAGCGCAGCAGCGTCTGTGCAGGGATATCCCAGCAAGCACGTTGTTTAAATATAAACTGCAAATTTATTATGTTTTACAAATACAAAAGCTAACCAAATTTATTATAGTCTACAAATAGAGAGGATGACCAAGTCTAACAAATACATAAGCTGCAAATTTAATATGGTTTACGAATAAAGAAGCTGCAAATTTCTTCCTTCCATTTTTTTTTCAAAGCATCGTATTTGTTATTGTTCAAAACTTTAGCTTCAGCATAAATGAATTATTCATAGTAAATTATTTCTCTTCACTCCTGATTGAAGATATGTTGAAATGACGGTAATCCATGTTTCAGATTTCAAATATCCGATTTACTACCTAATTGTTCATTAGGATCTAAAAAAATAATTTACAGATTGATCGGTTTGCCGGATGCTTATTACAGACGCACAACATCCTGCCACCAATCCTAGCTACAAACTTAATATATGAAAAGGTAAAATAAGTAAACTCACCGACAAAAAGCCGCAAAAACTTCACTGTTAATGTGACAGTGTCCTGCAGAAAATACCCTTTTCAGGTTGCTGAATCTTTCCCGTTGATTTGGTTCCTAGACTTGAGGTGAACTAAAGTCGGTCACTTGAGCACCTTCCACGGCACAAATCTAAGTCAGTCCAACACCTCCATTCTGCAATAATTTATATAGAAAGAAAAAAATAGATTGTTCAAAACTATACACACCCAAATCCTCAAGCAGCTGCATTGAAAAATTTAGCGTGTCCTAAGCGTACCTGACTGTTGAGAGTTTCGGGTCTAAGTTAGTTGGTCTACCCCGTTCCCTTTTGGAGCAACGGTCATGGCTGCACATAGAGAAACCAACAACTTAGGTGGCGTTTGGTTAGCTGCCAGGCGTAAAAAATATATTTAGTAATCTACACATGGAAGGTTATGTTACTCCAAACTGATTACAGTGTGGTTAGCACGCATGCTTCAAAATCATATTTGAGCAAAATCAGCTTGGAGTGTTTTGATAAAGAAACCGTATATGCTTTATTTTGGGGAACTTTATAAACAATGTAGTTTAAAAAGACCTGCCATTATTTTAAGCGAAAGTCAACTTGAAATAGAGTACGGTATAGTTAAAATTTAAAAAGACTGGTAATCTACCTAATGTGAGGGGCAAAACAGTCCCTGCAAAACGAAAGTCGATTGAAACTGCATCCGATTACTTTTGCTCAGACACAATCTTTAGACTAACTTTCCCGTAATCACTAAGATCTGTAACCACAAAACGACTATGCAGATGACATACACCTTTGTATCATTCATACAAAGCTCACATATCCGGATAGAATGAAATTATTTCCATTTTTGTATTATTTTCCTACCTGTTGGTGGATTTTTTATATCAAAATGTGTATTGTGTAATTCACACTGCTTAGTTTGGACTCTAAACACCAAAAAATATATAACGATATAAGCAAACGATATGCATAATTTTATAAAAAGTATACACGATACGTCCTCCCCTTCTTTGTCCTTATAACAGCAAATATTCTCAAGCAGCACGCAAAAAGATGCAAATCTCCTAGGTGCTGTTACGGAGGTTTCGTTACCACATAAAACCTGCACTTTTATTTGACCCAGTTTGTAAATATTTGAGGGTTTTGGTTTCAATTGGTTTTGTTTTGATACCTAAAACCGCCTAATCAGTTTAATCAAACAGCAACGTAAATATATATAACTATTGCATATATAATATGAAAAAAAATACCAGCTTGTGTCACCAAAGGATAATCCGCATCACTCGAAGCAAAAAATCAATCCCAATCACCCTAACTTTCAAAAAGTCGCCGCAACCCTGACACTCGCAGCCACAAAGTCCTGATTAGAGGAAAACCCAAAATTCAATGTCGTACAAAATTAAGTATACGAAACTCAAAACCGTAACAAATCTTGAATAAATCTAGCTTCTAATAGACATATATAAAAAAGAAAGAGCAGGAAAAAAATATATGATGACAAATCAACGAAACTATTTCCAATCATACCTTTAATTTGCAGATGGACATACTTATAAAGACCTTCGGTGCTTTTTTGCAGGGAGGAGCGGCGGGATTTGGGTGATGAGAGCGGCGGGAGGATGACTGTGTGTGTGTACCTATTAATGGACTTAACCCATTAATTTTTCAACCCAAAGCTTCACCGCAAAAACAAATTCAAACTTACCTCCACAATATTAAAGATTAGAAGTAAAGAAAGAAATATTCGATTTTATGAAACTAAATAAAAATGAATACTTGATGATAGAACTTATCTTGAAGAAAGAACTTTAAGAATGAGTGGATAAGGGAATAGTCAAAGTGGTTAAGGTCATTTTTGTCTAATGTCATAAAAATATGATGTTAGTTGTGGTGTGTTATAAATGCTCCACTCATTCACTGAATTTAAAAAACGCCAATTTTGAGAGCCCTACGACAAAAGAATACTTCACTTTTCACTTACCAAACACGACTTTTTAAAAGTTTTTAATTTTTTAATTTCAAAACTAGAAAAACCCTTCAAATATCATCGAACCAAACAGCACCTTATAAATAAATTTTTTCATGCCACATCATTAAGTTTTAAACGTTTTGAGATAATAAACCTATTTTACTATGATATAAACATCTTGCTTTATAATTGTTTCACACAACACATGCATTACATGTCTTAAGATTATAAATATATCTAACATTTTGGACCTTTTCATGCACATAGGTATAAAATGAAACTCCAGTATGGCTAATATAAAATATGAACCTCTTCAAGTTTTTTTTACTTATTCTTGAACCTTCCATAGTGGATGCTCTTAGGCATAAGTTTACCGGTTTTTCTAACTTGTGTTATGGTGGCAGAAGCTTAAAAGTGTTAAATGAAGTCAAATGTTTCTCTAAATAACTTAATTTCCATATATAACATGAGTAATTTTGGTAAACATCATAAATATAAAAAACTATTAATACTAAATAACATGAAAATATGATAATATGAATTCACCATAAATGTAGAAAATTATTAATACTAAATAACATGCTAATCATTTTCATTTTCATAATTTCTAAAAATATCTATATATTTAACAACCACCCGATATACTCTAAACTTTCTTTATAATAACTACGAATACTTCTATTATTATCATAATTATTAAAACTATTACTATTAGTATTATCAAGGTTGAAAAGATAGTAGCTGGTAGTCGGTTGGTCGACCCCCTTATAGTTTGTAATCAGTTTAGGCGGGATTAATAAGTTTTAGGTATTTCTGACATGATTTTTTTAAACCAATTTGTGATAGATATAAACACCTACTATAAGTTATTAAAACAAATTTATGGTGAGTTTTGAGTATTTCTGACAAGATTTGCAGGTTTCCAAAAAGTTTGAAAATCGTTGATCGTCTTTGACCTTCGTTGACTGATTTGTTCGACCGATTTACAAAAATTGAAAAGATTGGTGGCCTAGTAGCGCATAGGCGGTGATTAATCAGCCTCGTAGTCTTTTTTTCAAAACTGATTAGTATTAAATTAACGTAGCATTTGGTATGCATGAATCGAAGCTGAAATGGAATAAATTATTACAATGGAATGAAAATATTTTCTTTGTTTGAGTTTTGTAATGGAATGGCTTAAACATTGGTTCATTCCATTACGTCCATAACCACCAATTTCATTACATAGTCACCCCCTACTTTTTTTCCATTCCATTACGACATAAAATCATGTTGGGATTAAAAGACATCTTAGTGTTGTTGAAGTTACTGCTGCCAGTTATGGAAGTTACTACTGCTGGTTATAGTTTCTACTGCTGATGAAGACTGCAAGAAATATTCTAAGTCATTACTACTGCTAGTTGTAAAGTTACTACTGCTAGTATTAGTTACTACTGCTAGAAGAGTTTCTGCTGTTAGTTATAAGTTAGTACTGTTAGTGTATATATTAGTACTGCTTATGTGATAAGAATGAGATATTTTAGGAAAAGATATGTATGTATAGAAAACGCGTTGTAAGCCCATTAGGGTTTCTTGGTGTATAAAAAGAGACCCTAAGGCATTAGTTTAGATATATATCATCTTCACATACAGTCGTTTATAGCTTCAAGGTTTTGTATAACCCTAACACTATCAAGAGTGTTTGTATTAGTATATTGAGGCTTAAAGTTTGGTATTATACAATTTTACTTATTACTGTTTCATTGTTTATTCTTCTTGATATCATAGACTAGATTCCACATAGTCTTTGATATATTCAATCAAAGTTTCTACTATAGTTGTCTTGGATTTATTCAATACAACTAAGCCTTTTACAAGCTAAGCAAGATCTATTCTAGTAGGATCAACAAGTGGTATCAGAGCTTGTTGAGAAACTTTGAATAAGAAGAAACAATCTGCTCATACCAGATCTATTTGTTTGTGAAAACATGGAGCCAGTATATGCACCTATGGTTGCTGCTGCAAAACTTCCAGTGCTCATTCCAAGCGAATTTGAGCTTTGAAAAATGATGATCGAACAGTACTTCTTAATGACAGATTATGCTATTTGGGAAGTAATAGTAAATGGTGACTCACCTCCACCAAAGAGAACTATTGATGGTGTTGAGAAAACATATCCTCCTATAACTACAGAAGAGAAGTTAGCAAGGAAGAATGAGTTAAAGGCAAGAGGTACATTATTGATGGCTCTTCCAAATGAACATCAACTAAAGTTTAACACCTACAAATGTGCCAAGTCTCTGATGGAAGCTATAAAGAAAAGGTTTGGAAGTAATAAGGAGTAAATGAAAACTCAGAAGACACTTCTAAAGCAACAGTATGAGAATTTCAATAGATCAAGCTCAGAAGGACTTGATCAAAATTATGATAGGCTTTAAAAGCTTATCAGTCAGCTAGAGATTATGGGTGAAACTATTTCTTAAGAAGATATGAATCTGAAGTTTTTAAGAAGTCTTCCATCAGAATGGAAGACTCATACTTTGATTTGGAGGAACAAAGCTGATTTAGAAACTTTGAGCATGGATGACCTATACAACAATCTGAAGATTTATGAAACTGAAGTTAAAGGGTCATCAAGCTCAAGCCAAAACTCACAAAATGTAGCTTTTGTGTCTTCCAGCAGCAGTACTAATTAAACACATGGTTCTAACTCTGCCAATACTGATAATATGAGTGATGATGTGATCTATTCTTTCTTTGCAAACTAATCTAACAGTCCACAATTAGATAATGAGGACTTACAACAGATTGATGTTGATGACTTAGAAGAGATGGATCTAAAGTAGCAGATGGCTATGCTGGCCATGAGAGCCAGAAGATTCCTTAATAAGACTGGAAAGAAGATTAGTGCTAATGGTTCTGAGACCATTAGGTTTAACAAATCAAATGTGGAATGCTATAACTGTCATAAAAAGGGCCACTTTGCAAAAGAATGCAGGGCTCCAAGAGAGATCAGGAATAGAGAACCTATAAGGAGGAATGTGACAGTAGAAACAACTGAGGCAAAAGCTTTGGTGGCTCAAGATGGATTAGGGTATGACTAGAGTGACCAGGCTGAAGAAGGACCTACAAACTTTGCATTTATGACCTATACTTTTCAAGTTCTTCAAGCTCAGATTCTGAGGTATCTACTTGTTCTAAAGCATGTTTAAAATCTTATAAAACTCTCAAAGAACATTATGATAATCTGACAAAAGAATTTAATAAGTCTTAATTAAATGTAGGAGCTTATAAAGCAGGTCTAGAATCTGTAGAGGTTAGACTAGATGTGTATAAAAAGAATAAGGTTGTTTTTGAAAAGGACATAAAGATTTTAAAACTTGATGTTATGTTGAGAGATAATGCTCTAACAGAGCTTAGAAAGAAATTTGAAAAAGCTAAAAAAGAAAGAGATGATTTAAAACTTACCTTAAAAAAATTTGAAAATTCATCTAAGAATCTAAGCAAACTGTTAGAGATTCAAGTCAGTGATAAGTTCAAAATTGGTGTGGGGTTTGATAGTCAAGTGTTTGATAGTCAGGAGAATGATAAGTACAAAACAAGTGAAGGGTATCATGTTGTTCCCCCTCCATATACTGGGAACTTCATGCCCGCTAAATCTGATTTGGTACTTGCTGATGAGGATGGATATGTTTTTAGTAAGTCAGTAACTAGTGTACATAATGTTGCAATAAGTGAAGCTAAGAGTAGTGAGTCAAAACCTAAGACTGTTAGTGAACCACTTATTGCAGATTGGATATCTGACAGTCAGGATGAGAATGAGACTAAGTCTATGTCTAAACAGAGAAAATCTAGTTTTGCTAAAGTAAAATTTGTTAAATTTAATGAGCATGTGAAAACACCTAAGGGGTCTAATAAGAAGGTAGAGAACAATAAGCAAGTTAAATACCCTAAGAAAAATAGTCAAAGTCCTAGAGGTAACCAAAGAAACTGGAATAATTTGATGACTCAGAAATTAGGAAGTAATTCTGAGTTTAAAAATAAAGCTTGCTATGTATGTGGCAGTTTTAACCATTTGATCAAAGATTGTGATTTCTATGAAAAGAAAATGGCAGAAAAACCTGTATGGAACAATGCTAGAAGGGTGAATCACCAAAATTCTCAAAGAATGACTCACCCTCATCCAAAAAGAAATTTTGTTCCAAGAGCAGTCTTAATGAAATCTGGCCTTAAAACACTTAATACTGCTAGGCAAAACTCTTCAAGAGCAGCAGTATCAGTTAATACTGCCAGACCAATTAATACTGCTTACCCAAAACCAACAGTGAACTGTGCAAGGACAACATCAAATGTTTTTAATATAGCACATTCACATGTTAAAAGGCCATTTAACATGTTTACATCAAATAAGAATAGTAATTTCAATGAAAAAGTTAATACTATTAAGGGAAATGTTACTACTGTTGGGCCAAAAGTAGTAGTAAGAGTCTAATGAAAAAGTGTCTAATGAAAAAGATGTACTGCCTAGTTGTCACAAATGACTATAGTAGGTTTAGTTGGGTTTTCTTGTTAGCCACTAAGGAGGAAACTAGTGAAATCCTTAAAACATTTATAGCTGGC
>BQNB010194448.1:0-11450 GCA_026074375.1 Tanacetum coccineum
CTTATGTCATATCCTAGATCCTTTATAAACATTAATGAAGTCATTGAACAAGCTAAAACGATTTTGGAAACCCTTAAACCTAAATCACGCCCTTAAAACCCTAAACCCTATTTTTGAAACCTTAATAAGCTATAAGCCATAAGCTGTTGAAAAAAGCTATTTCTTTAAGCTCACTTATCACTTTTATAATCATTAAAACTAATCCTAAAAGCCCTAACCCATCAGGTTATTGTTTCTAAACCAAACGTGCCCATTTTGGATTTTTAAGCTCATAAGCTCTTTTCATAAGCTTCAAGCTCGTAAAACTTACTTATTTTAGCTTATAGTAATAAGCTATAAGCTGCAAATCAATTTCAAGATTAAAAATACAAAGAATATGGATTATGGACTAGAAATGCAATTCGAACGATACAAAGGGGTATATATTATAAATATTGAAACTCATATAGTTTTCGGGCCAAAAATGTAATTATCCTAAAGTTAAACCACATGGTCCTGTTTTACCAATTTACAAAGTTAAAAGTGTAAATTAATATATACTAAGGGTATATGTTGTCATTTTCATATTCTCAAGGGTATAAAGTGTAATATTTTTATATTAATTATAAAAATATATTTAAATATTATAAGACTCGATTTTATTAAAGCCCGACACATTTGTCGTTATCATTCGTCGATTGAAACACTATAAAAATTAAAAAGATAAAATCATATCATTTAAACTATAACGTATCACGTTACTAGGGAATTTCATGTGAGGGGATTTCATTTGGGTAGTGGTTTAACGAGTTGCTGGATTTACGATTTAAAGTGTCCTAGCTCCTCAAACGTTTACTACATGACCTCTGGATTATGATAGCCTGAATAGTGATAGGATGTTTTCACAAGTTAATAAACCAAAATCATTTACGTTAAACTTTATGAAATAAAGTTTTGAAATATAAAACAAAGACTTGGCATATTACCCCATGTTACGTGACAAAGCTGTTTACTTCCACTTGAATTACTTTTCACATCAATCAACTACCTTATCAAGGTGAGTTCATAGTCCCACCTTTATATGTTTTTCCAAACCTCGTAGGGAGATACATGCTATAAACCATGAATATAAGTAGTTTCAACTGTATGCTATCCTGATATATTATTGCCTAAGTACCTCCATTTGCCAAAAGGCCCCACTATCATGAACCGTTAATTACTTTGCGAAGTAAACGCGCGTGAATGCCGTGAATAGATCTATTGGGATTGAACTTCCCCGTCCAGGTTCTGGTACATACATGGCCAGCGGACGCATTTCATTTTAGGAACTCCGGGTGTTTGGCAAAGCACCCGCTTGGGGAAACAATTTGTTAGGAAAATATTGTAAACAGACTTAATATTGTTAGTATTAAAGTTAAGTCTGTTAGTTATAGTTAGTACTATTAGTTGAATAGTTAGTTATTACTATTACATTGACTTGTATTCAACTATTAAATTTCAAACCTATGAATTTCATTCAACCTTTGTGTTGACCTTTTTAGCATGTTTATCTCAGGTAATTGAGCAACCTATGGCACGTGAGTGGATTGGAGTTTGAGGAACGTCCAAACTTGTTTATCATGTTCAACTTTATGCGTTTGTTCATGTATTTTGGGACTCTCAGATTGTAAACTACTGATATGATATTGAACTGGATATCTTAAATTTTCCAAAACGATTCTCTTTGATGAGTCAATTTTCTCGTATGATTACTGATGTTGATTTCATGGAAGGTTAATACCCCAGAATTTTAGCAACAGCTTGACGTATGTCACATATTTAGGGTGTTACATAAAGATGACTGCTCATCACGTTATTAATTTAGGTCAACGTTTTCCAAGGGAATTCGATCGCTCATTTATACTTGTTTCTTATATGTGTCTTCGAAAAGAACTGCTTGTGACGTTAAAAGGGTGAAGATCGTATCATTAGACCCTAATTGTACTTGTTATTTTGTAAACTATTTTGGAAGGGGAGCACTACATGCTCGTTTACTCTAAACCTTGTTTACTTGCTACAATTACAATCGAATCTAATGCTTTTGACAAAGAGTCTCATTTGACATGCTCACGTTTTACAGTATACTTGTTATTTAGTATGTAATACATTGTTACTTTAACAACTTGACTAATAATCTACATTGCTGGCTTTTACTTGTTCGGTCACAAGTACTTTAAACTTTTACGTATGCCTAAGTTTCAACCTATGATGCCGATGAAGTCTCATTATCATGAACCGCTTGATCTAGAATTTGTATACGTGTGAGCTCGATATGATGTGAGAATTAGATCTATTGAGAGTTGGACAACCCCTTCTGGGTAGACATAAAGCTAGACCAAGTGTACATCAGGAACGCATCTCTAAAGTGAAAAGCATAGTACTAAGGTGTTTGGGGACAAAAACACTCGGAAATTTAGGGCACGAAATTTAATAAAGAGACTATCGGTTCAGTACTATTTGTAAAGTTTCGGGGGTCTGTGCTCTATAGGGCAACTAGTATAACTTTTTTGTATGACTATTTCTTTTCTGATTATAATAGTCAACATTCACTTGGAAAGCTTGTGGTCCACATTTACTTTTATGAACAGTCAATCTGATTATAAAAACTCTTGTCCTAATACTGTGAAGTGAAGCAGTAGTAAGTCATAAATATACTTTTGGTTTCTCTAAATACTATAATTAAAACCTATGATTTCACCATTTTATGTTGAACATTTAGCAATGAATTTTCAGGCCCTTAGTTGCTTGGGCTTAGCATTGAAAGTTCATGGAGTCTACCTGTGGTGGTTGAATATCATCGGAATTAACTTACATGAACTTGTCTCGTTGAAGGTTGTATTTAAAACTATATACTTCTTTTGTTGTATAAAACTTGGATATAGTATTTATTGCAAACTTATTTATTTGAGAAATGAATTCAACGTGGTAATTTTTTAAATGACTCATATTAGAGTCGTTTCTCTTTATATTCTTGTTTGTTCCGTACTTATGAAGTAACGTCCTTTTTGGTTACACCTTTCCACAGCAATGTTTTTAGGGGTGTTGTGACATCTGATTAATCTCTGTATAAATCCTTTTTGTGGACTGAACAAACCGTTATTACAACTATCGCTCCACCACATAGGCACTAGAGATGGACGCATCAATAAGAAGAGATCTTCTACATTGGTAATTATCGCCCTCTGTCATATTCTACCCCTAGAACCCAGTTGACAGTCGATGCTTTAACTCTATGTCTAGTGATCGCTTGCTTTTAGATCTAACTCTAATGTAATCCATCTGAAGTATGTTCCCTTTAGAAGAATACCAAAACATACGAAACTAAGATCACCATAATGATGTCTGTAGGCTTGGATCACAAAGATTACTAAGAGTTCCACTCCTACGCACTCACAAATTAAATGATAGTTGATTTTAAGAATCACATCCCTAACCAAGCCCTAGAGAGCTCAATTCTAAAGATAAGGATATAAGTAAAGAGGACCCTTGACTAATAACAAACATTTCGGATTACAGTACTTGTGTCTCTCTGTCTTGCTAGGAGCCTAAAAATCACATTTAAATTGATGTGTGTTGACGATGAAGAAGATGAGTAGGTGGCAAAGTGTGTAGGACGATTGATTGGTGAGGTTGTAAGATTTATTTATAGCTTAGGAGGATATGAGAAGTGTGTTGAAACAAGCCTTGATGTGGTGTAGCTTGAATTCTGAGAATAGAAGTGTGTGGAGTTGTAGAATTGTAATGAAGAGCAAGATGAAATATAAAGTACTATGTGGTGGAAATGTTTGATGTGATGGACATGGAGCCTTATGTTGGGTATGTTTGGGGGGAAAAATGATTCAAACAAGTAGACAAATGTGTATGAGGAAGGTGTGAGTGTGTCCTATTGTGGTATATTTTTTGTGGTGGAAGGTGTATATGAGATGATGGTATTAAGCTGTGTGATGGTCGTTGTTGATATAGAATAAGAGAATTAATCATAGGATTAATTTATTTAGTTTTGTAACTTCATAAAATGTTGTCTCATTAAGAGTAAAAGAGAGGGCACATGTGATTTAGGTTGGGTGAAGAAAGGAATGTTTTGAGTGTGTCGGATAGTGGATATTATCATTGATGGGTATATGGATTCATCAAATGAGTAGGAGGTTGGGTTAAGGAGTAGTGATGGGGGAGAGGTCTTGTGAGGTATACATGTGGAGAGTTGTTATAATAATTCTATATTAGAAAAAGGTGATGGATTCAAAGTAAGATTTAACTTCAAATACCACAACTCAAATAGTCAATTGGTACTTAATCCTTGATAATCACATAATAATGGATTTGTATCACTAAATCATTGTTGATCAACAAGCTAAGTTCTTTGCATCTCAAGTAAAGCATATCCCATAACGAGAAAAGTTCATTTACGCTAAAGTGACTCATTGAAGGTTGATATCTTTGTTAGAGGTAGGAGAGTAGATATATTTGAATTGTTGTCACCCTAGATCGTTGCTCTGCCTTGTTCAAGGCGGGGATCCTTGGCGTCATGGCAAACCTTTGATGTTGTTTTTGGCTTCAACAGCAAGACAAGTCTCAATAACCAACACATGCAACAAGCATATACTCATGTTCATGTGCTAACATGGGTTAGGTCCCTTACCATTTAGAAACATGGAAACATAGATTATTGTACTTTGTACATTGTTGCTATATTCATATACATATCCATTTTCAGCAATTGTATTATGTTAATTTTTATTGACTCAATTGACCTTTTGTTGAGCGAGTTATGGAAATAAACATAAAAGCGGAATTATTTCAAGAAGTAAGTCATATCGTAATTAGCACTTCTTGGTGTTTATTCACCAATTAACATTATGAGGTTCAAGCATGCTTTTATTATTCTACCATATTATGCATGTTTAAATATTTAATTGTAGTTATCATGTGAAAGGAACCCACAATAGGAGTTATATCATCAACTTCCATCACTCCAAGAGGTTATTGCTTACGGTTTAAGAAAAGTGTTTATCTATTAGATGATTTTGGGATTTGTATTGTTTGTTTAGTTTTTAGTTTTGTAGTATTATAATGTAATAAAGTCGAACTTTGTCAGAAAGTTAAGTAAAGTTGACCTTTGGGACTATAGTTAGGGGAATAATGTTTAGATCTTCAATAGAAGTTTTAATTCCTTCTTAGGGGGGTAGTTATATAAGTCTTTACAATTTTTGTAAACTCAATTCTCTCTCCCCTTTCTTTTTTCCATTTGAAAAGAAAACTTTAAAAATGATAAAAAAAACACTCTAGATCTTCTCCTCTATTCTATAGCTTGATTGTATCCATATATACTATGCAATCATGACATAACTATCAAGGTGGGACACATACTTCCGCTGCGACACAATTTTGGGGGTGTTACAATTTTCACTAGTAGTACTAATATTTACTAGCAGTATTAACTGTGTACTACCAGTAGTAAACACTTATCATATTTTCTTGGAAGTTCATGAGCAGCACTAACTTTAGCTGAGCAACATTAACACAAACTTGAGCAGTAGTAATTCAAACAACATCAAAAAGACTTTTAATCCCAATATTAAGTTTGTTGAAGTTATTTTTTCATCTGATTATTTGAACACTACGCAAATCCCTGTGGACGACCTGTTCTTACCTAAAAAGATTACACTAAATACGTGGGTTATACTTTTACACCTGTGTTTCCATCTAATAAATGGTAATTTCAGTCTTATACATTTAAAGCTTTTGAAACACATCAAAGTTTTTGGCGCCATTTCGGGGATTTCTGTTGGTCCCTAGGAATGTGATATAAATTTTATCAACTTAGACTAATCAAATTCCATGGCAACGAAGTGAGTTTTAAACAAATATATATGAACAATATAAAGAACAAGTTTTAAACACACAAAAGTACTTTTCAACGTATAGACTTTTAATAGAATCAAATAAAGAATCTATGACACACCTTGCTTGCAGAAAAGAAAGGTTTTTGAATGACAATTGGGGTGTTATCTCCTTCGAACTTATTCTCTAACCAAAGTTATGAGAAATACGAAAACAAACTTGTTATGACTAAACTGAAGCTTCAGCTTTCAGTAGTACGATTCAGTTTGTTTGAGAGATAAATAAACTCTTCAATGTGTATCACGTTTATTAGAAGAGATAACATTTACTCTGGGAATCCCTTTCCTTTTATAGGCAAAGGGATTAGGGTTTACAAGTTAACCTAATATACATGTCAAGCATTAAATGGCTGGTTAAGCTACCATTTAATGTACACATGCTTTATAGTACCAGGTAGAGTCCTTTAAGGAAAGTTGATGTACTTCTATACCAACTTTAGAAGTAACATTTCCCAAAGAGATTGCTTTATTCCTTTTGACATAAAGCAATATTTTTCCCACCTTGTAAACCTTCTAGAAGTGAAACAACACGTTTCAACTTCTGTTAAGGAGATAGACAACATTCAGCTTGGAATTGTCAACCAAGTTGAACTGAAGCTCCAACCAAGGGCCTTTTTCAGTTTCTATACCGCTACATAAACTAAAGTGAAGATACTTCCCAATCTTCTAAGGACCTGAAGAGCTATCGCTGAAGAAGCTTTAGCGACTCAAGCTGAATGACTTTAGCTTGAAAAACACTTAGGGGATTTTATGTTTAAGTCTACTAAAAGACTGAAGGGCTCATGAACTGAACCTAACTGTAACACCTCCAAATAGGGTCGTAGCGGAATATGGGTATTAGAGTGTTACATCATAGATCAACAGCACAAGATATGAGAACGACATCTATATGAGTCGTTTAAAAATGATACATTAGATTAAATAAAATGTTTGGTACAAAAGCCTATGGCTTAACTTGTTTATCCCTGAAAGTGTAAAGATTTTAATACATAACAAATATTCTAAAATGTAATGCATCTAAATCTCCATGCAAAATGAATCCCAAAATGTTGACCCCCAATGTATCCTTGTTCTTGTACCTTATTGACCTGAGAAAAACATGCTTTAAAACGTCAACATAAAGTTGGTGAATTCACAAGTTTAAGTTATGTATAAAGTAGGACTGCAAGATTTCCAAGTGTATGATAAGTAACGAATACAATGTCACAAAAGAGATTACAAAATGCACTAAGCTCATGACAATGAAGCTACGACATATATGTATGCAAATTAATTCAAATAATGTGCCCATGTAGATGTTCAACCCGCAACATCTAAATTGTTCCGACATGGTATACATTCGTCGTTTTGGTACCTCCGGAACTAGTGAGCGCTACTCACCTGAACGGGGATGTCAATCCTAAATAGATCTATTCATAACATTCGCGCTTATAATCTAGTAATTAATAGTTCATGGTTCATGGGCATAGTGGGTTATAGCTACTTAGGCAAACTCGTAATTTGTATAAAAGTGTACTTGCGTATGAACTCACCTCAAGTGAATGGTTTGATTATATAAATCAAGTATGTAAATCATCTCGAGAAATCCGAATGCAACCTAATTAATTATAGGCCGTATGAGTATCGTGTATTTAATGTAAATACAATATCACAAGTTATATAGTTACAACACCACCTAATTGTTTTTATTTTAATTTAAAATGTCAAAACAATATTTAATTGTACTTTGTTAAATAAAGGTATATGTATTGGTATTCGTAAAGAAAATATTATTTTTGTTCATCAATGTATAACTTGTTAAAAATATATATTTTAATATTTTTATTGATTATGTATTGATATTATTGATTATAATATCTTTATCATTTTAACTCCGTTTTATACGTTTCTTATATCCACAGTTTCGTATTAAAAAAATCTATCAAAATATTATATGTATAATATTTTAGCTACTGATGAACAATAACTTTTACTATTTTTGTAAATTTTATAAAATTACTGTTAAGTAATTAATTAAATAAAACTTGCATAAAGCACAACTCATTCATTTTAATTCCGTTTTGCTTGTTCTTTGCATGTATGGATTGATGATGAGATAAACTATGTAAATAAAATGTTTGCTGAATTTATAAAAATCTGGGTCAACTCAGAAAAGTCAAAACAGTTTATAAAAATATTTTTATAAACTTAAATCTTGCAAAACTCGTAACTTATTCGTTTTAATTCCGTTTTTCGTGTTTTTTAAATGCTTGGATTTCCATTATTTTACCAGATTTGAAACAGTGAGGGTTTTTATAAAATAACTTTTATATATTTAATTAACGTAAACATGCAAATGTCACAACTTCTTCGTTATAGCTCGGTTTTTTAAGTTCTGTATATGCTTGTGATCATAATAAGTTGTACTATTTTATAAAAATGATTCCATTATTTTATAAAATTGAATTCTAACAGAAGGTATAAAAACAATGGGTTTTTATATGATTTACAATTTAGTTTTTATAAATACATTTCTTAGAAAATTTTGTACAAGTATTTTACCATACCTTATACCATAAGTCTTACATATTTTAGGTCCTCTAATTTGTCCATAGTGATTGTCCATGATAAAACTTTCAACACAAATTAATTTATAAACTAAACATATAAATTAATTAACACTTATATAAAGTGTGTACTTCCATTTTAGACATATTTCACCATACATATATATAGATTCAAATTTCATGTGTCCTTGTAATGTTCCATAAATCATAAAAAAAAACTTAGGTTGTGATTAACATACATAACAAGTAATTAAAAACATGTAAAGGAATGAATGGAAAGATTAAGGTTTAAATAAACCTTAGAGACGTGTAGGATGATCAAGAACACAAAGAATCAAACCCTAAACCTCAACCTAAATTCAAAACCCTAAATGAAAACCCTAAAAATTTTCATGCTTACAACCCTTGTTAATAACCAACCAAGCTTCCAATGCATTTCCAAACACCTTAGGTATGCCTACTAGTAATACTTGAACACTTGTATCTTTCTAGAAATCAAAGACTAAGAAAACCTAAACTTATAGTTTTAAGCCGTGGGTTTCTTAGTTCTAGGAGAGGAGGGAAATTGTTTTGGTTGCTTGAAATGAGAAGTGTGTGTTTATTATCCTAGTACTTGCCCTTTATATGAAGAAGTATTTAAAAACCATTAATCTTAAACCATTACCAAGAGTAGTTTAAGGTACCACTTTGTAAGAATTTGTAAAAAGCTCTCCTCTTATCCATGCATAAGAACGACTCACATTGGTGCCAAGGTACTATGATGTGCCAATTTCTAGATACATGGGATTTAAGGTACTTGTTGTGTAAGGTTTTGCCTAGGAAAGTATTATACTAGTGGGTTTAAGATTTTATTAAGTGTGCTTAAGCTTATATTTGGCTATATGACTTATTTAGTGAGAAAATAAGTTAATTTTTATGTATTGGGTATAATAGTGGGTATTTGTTTTAGTATAGATAGGTATTGGTGCTTCTGGGTATGCCTAAACGTATTTTATTGCGAAACATAAGCGTTTTACGTAACCAATAAAAATAAAATATGAAAAGTTATAAATTACACTCGTAATAGTTATATAACACTTGCTTGATGTAAACTTTAACTTATTTGGTGTCCGTTTACATTGAATGTTGATTTTTAGTTTACGCGATTTAACTATATGATAATAATTAAAAGTAAACACGTAAAACTCTAAAAATAAATAATGGTAACAATTGAGTCGGGAAATGACTTGAAATAACGGATTGTTACACCAACAATCTCCCTCTATTTGAATTATACAAATAGATTAAGTTAAAATCAATTGTAAGTAAGCAACACAAGTTCTTCTTATACAATTGATATGAATTGAACATCATAAACTGATAACCATTCATTCTAACTTTCATTACAATACATTAACAAAAGATAAAGTTATTACAAGCGGTTTCCATTCTATTGTCTTAGCTGTTCAATGACCCTCTTCTTCACGCTGAACTTGATGGTTGTGTTTCTTTGTTGACCTAGAATGGTCTTTTAAGTCACTGGTTCTTTTTCTTTTCTTGTTAGCTAACTCATGTAGTTTATTCAGAGGGTCTTGTTCTTTGAAAGGTTTGTTTAAGTCAATCTTGAGTTTTTGTTTAGTTTGAGTCAGCTGATCTAATCTTGTCTTTACCAGATCATAAATGGTTTTCCATCCTTTTTCACTTTTGTCCGGACAAGCTTGTATTACTTCTCTCTATTCTCCTGAATGTAGATCTCTGATCTTGTGATTTAAGATGATCAGACCTGTCTTCCCTATATATTTTCAGTGTGATAGGGCCTTTCTTTTTGAGAACATCACATTTTGTGATCTTAGGGATTTTCTTTCTTTTCAGCATCTTTTAACAGTATTTATCAAAGAGTAACTTCTTGGTGTAGTACTGTGTCACAACATTTTTGCATAAAAGATCAACTAATTCATCTTTTAGGTTTGTGTCAGCATCTTTGGTGTTCTTCTCCCCCTCAACAGGTGAAGTAGTTGCTTTGCTTGCTGAAGGAACATTCATGCTTGTGGCTCCTGATGCATTTTCCACCATGGTGGCAAACCTGTTCAAGGTATCAGTAACCTTGTGCAAAAGACTTGGAAGAGAATCCAAAATCTTAAGCTTTTCTTGAACTAAAGAAACTTGACTTGGCAAATAAAGAAACTCTGTTGGAAGTTCCCATTGAATGTTCTTTAGTTTAGCTACCTATGATGAAAGACTAGAGATAGTGGAAGTGAATGTCTTCAGTTTTGTTGGAATCTCTTTTAGATCCCTAGGTAGCTCTATTTCTATGTCTCTAACATCCTTTTTTAGCTATTTTATCTCTCCAGATAATCCAGTGATTTTTTAGGGGAGTTCTTGCAGTTCAGTTGGTAAGCAGCTAGCAAAGTCATATGAGGCTAAGAGTTTGGATAGTTCATGTTTCAAAGAAGTTACTAGAAGTTCAGTAAGCTGGTTGATGTCTGGATATGAGGGTTTAGCTTTATTGAGGCACCTTCTGCTTTAGCTTTTGCTTGTTCCAACTCTTCCTTTTGAGACTGAAGTAAGTGAACTTGAGATATTAACTCTTGAATTTGAGCTGATTTTAAGATGAAGGAGGTGGGACTGAAGTATCTTTAGGTACATTATGAGAAGTGGATTTAGTGTCTTTATCTTTTGCATCTTCCTCTTCCTCTTTACTCTCATCTGAAACAATGATTGGCTCATCTGATGAGGAGTCAGGAGTGAAAAAGGCAGATCTTGTGTCTTTCAAGATATCTGATAAATCCTCAGCTTTACTTTAAGTGGGATGTCATCAGCTCTAGATTCCTTATTTGCACCTAAATTAGTGTGGGCACTTCTTAACCCATCTCTAGTAGATTTGGTTTTATCTACAAGAACAGTTGGATTAGATCCTGCAAATATGTGATCAAATGAGTAGTTTTTGGTTCCCTCATCCATACCCTGTTTTTAAGATATGAAATCCTTAGGAGCAGATATTCTAAGA
>BQNB010194449.1:0-11450 GCA_026074375.1 Tanacetum coccineum
AAATCTACGCTGTCTAGACTGCTGTTATTCAATACATAAACTACACTATTTTTGTTGAAGATTTTCGTTCACCGAATACAGGTGGAATCAGGCATGCCTAAGCAATGGTCAATACCTAGGGAAGACTGACAAATAACCGCAATGCGATGTATGATAAACCTCAAAAATGACCAAGGAAAGGTTGTCATGTAACTTCATTCTTCGTTTTTTTATATCACAAAACTGGAATAACATAGAAACATCAGATGTAGTCTCATTTGACTCTGAAAATTATATAAATAAAGACTAATACGAAAACAAGATAACGAGTGGGTGGAGAAATGAAAAGGCTCGGCTCGAAGGGCAACTAGGGAAAACATATAAAAAGTGGCATTGATTCACTATCAAATTGATACCGGCATTCCATTTAAACTTCGCCATTGTTGGGAGATTTTAAAAGATCATCCAAAATGGCAAGAAATAGCAATTCCAACCTTCAACACAGGGTCTGAGGGAAGTAACAAGAGGCACAAGTCAACTGGTTCTAGTTCGTTCAACACAGAGTCCGGGGAAGCTAGTATTAATCTGAATACTACTGTTGGCGACAACGATGATGATGATGTGCAGGAAATTCGACGACCACAAGGCAGGGACAAAGCGAAAGCTGCTGGGAAAAAGAAAGGGTCTAAATCATCGGCATCGGCATCGTCAAGCGTAAATGAGGATGCACTGGCTAGGTTGATGGTAAACGAGATGGGTGCTCAGGAGAAAGAAGAACGCTTAGCGTTTTTAGAGATTAAAAGGAGGGAGGTGGAATGTCGGGAACGAGAGCTTGAACAACAAGACATGAGGTTCTATCTCCAGCCATACGATCACTTGACCGGGGACCAACGAAAGGCAATGGATGAAATAAGGGCAAAGATCAAGGCGAAGTATAACTTGCAGTATTAGTTTACGTTTAAGTTTAATATTTTTCTATGTATCGTATCGTTTTTTATTTTCTATGTATCGTATCGTTTTTTTTTCTATGTATCGTATCGTTTTTATTTTTTAATGTATCGTTCAAGTTTTTAATCTTCGAATAAAAGTTTTTATTTAGTTAACGTTTTTATTAATTTCGTACGTTTTTAATTTATGAATGAAAGTAATTTAAATAAATAAAATGATGTGTAAAGTGACTTTGGTATGAAAGATGAGTGTTAAAACGGTTGAAAGTAATTTAAATAAATAAAATGATGTGTAGAGAGAAAGATTAAGTGGCGCTAAGATGGATGGTGAGTGAGGCATCCTTACTCCATCCAGTCTAAGAATGGGAAATTTCCCTATCTACCTCACAAGTACAAGCCCCATACTTTTTTTGGCCCAAATATTTTATGTTGCCTTATTTGCCGACCAACATTTTTAGGAAGACTACCAAATTTTTAGGGAGACTACCAAATTTTTGGGAGACTTATTTAAATAAATAATATTAAAGTACAAATGAATGTAACATCACTAGGCAGCTTTGTTGATAAATGTTTTGGGAGACCACCGTAATTTTTTATTTTTTTTAAATTACCGAAATACATAGAGAGACCATAATTTTGGGAGACCTTAATTTGAAAGCAGAGCTTTTGGTTAAACACAATTTCCCCCCGGTTACTTTCCCTAAACACCGTGAAAACCCTTCCCCCTAAACCCGATCAAAACCCTTCCAACCCTCCCCCCTAAACCCTAATTAAACATATATCATGAACCCTATTAATTAAATGGAAGAACCAGTTGAAGTAGTAGATGCGAAGATTACTCTTAGATCGTCACTAAGCTTTCTGCATGATGTTAAGAAGAAATTAGCTCAACCTGAGAATAGTAAACGCAATGAACTGTTTCGGGCTACTTTGTTTGGTAAATGGTTGGATTTTTCTTCGTTTTCATGTTGCACCTTCTAAAACAAATTTTGTGTCATGCGGGTGTGTGTTTTAAAAGCGATTACTTTGATATTTGAAATTTAGAATCATTGGTTAGCTGCAACAAGCCAATAAGTGATTAAAGTTAGGATAGTTAGACTATTTCATGTTAACACTTGCAAAATTCAGTTTTATTTGTAGCAACTTCAGTTTTCGGATTCTGATTATATGGGTCTAAAAATGCAGGTTGTTTCTTCTCTTGCTATTGACCATTCTGGATCTAGGCTTCTTTCGGGAAGCTATGACTACACAGTTCGTATGTATGACTTCCAAGGGATGAATGCACGCTTGGAATCATTTAGACAGATTGAACCTTCGGAAGGGCACCAAGTTCGTAGTTTGAGCTGGAGTCCTAGCGCTGACCGATTCTTATGTGTTACTGGATCTGCGCAAGCTAAGGTACATCCTATACTGTTTACCAGCATCTTTCATCACCATGATTAATTTGGCAGTCAATAGGTGTAGGTAAAACTTGCTCCGGACTAAAAAAGCGGCAATATTGGTGGTTTGGGTCATGAGTTAAAAAAAAAATACACGGTTCGAAATGGGTCAATCCGTGTTGACCCATTGTGCATTCTTAAAACATAGAACAGCAATGTTAGTAAGCTGATATCTAATAGAGCAAATTTAGGTCACATGCATTTAAATTGCACTGCGGGTTACTGAGCGCGCTTCAGTTAAAAAGTAACCTTTAGAACACCCAATTTTAGGTCTAAACTTTCCAGGTTACAAGAAACCCAAATATATATGGTTCACATTATGGTTTGTGACCAAACCCTTTAATTCCGTCTTATTTGTTGGTGATTCCAGATATATGATCGTGATGGATTGACTCTGGGAGAGTTTATGAAAGGTGACATGTATATCCGTGACCTGAAGAATACAAAAGGACACATAACTGGATTGACATGTGAAGAATGGCACCCAAAGACAAAAGAGACCACTTTAATGGCATCAGAGGATGGTTCATTGCGTATATGGGATGTCAATGACTTTAAATCTCAAAAGCAGGTACAAATCTAAATATCTGAATTCGTTTATGCCAAATCAACTTATAAGTATGCATTGGCACTATGAGTTCCATTATCAAGAAGCTATATGCCAAGTTTAGGCCTATAGAAGCATTGTTTTGATGCTTTCTTACTATATTTGCTAGGGATGGAAGATGGCTGATATACATCGAGGTAGCAACGTGTGTGTGTGTGTGTGTGTGTGGGGGGGGGGGGGAGTAACTAGTCATAATTGGTCTTTCCAGCTAACTTGAAGCAATTATTGTTGAGAACTTTGAATCTCTTATAAATATCTGGTGCCTCAATTGTAATATGCAAAAAATATTTGATTCAATAAAAATGTAATGCTTTAAATAAAGTGTTTAGAGAGGTTTTAGGCATTAAAATTACACTATGAACTACTACCGACTCTTGCAACCTTTTGATGCTTTAGAGATATAACATAACCTGAATCGATCCATTCATAAGTAAATGTTGCTGATTGTAATTATAATTCTGTCTACGTCATAAAACCCAAACTTACAAGGCCAGGAAGGGTTCCTGTTACCTCATGTGCCTGGGATCGCGAAGGGAAATCCATTGCAAGCGGTATTGGTGATGGGTCTATACAGGTACACTTTGTTGCCTTGCTTTTTCTAATTTGTATTATATACGAGAAGTTGATCTATTTGGCGCTTTTCTCAAATATTTACTTGAACATATAACTCTATTCATATAAAGGTATGGAGTATTAAGCCTGGATGGGGAAGTCGACCTGACATCTAAGTAGGGATATCCCCCACCTGTAGTGTTGTTCAGTGTGCTTGGCACCCAAAACTTAAACAGGTTTGCACAACTTATATGTTTCTAAAAACTTATAGGTGACAAAATGGATGGGTCTAGCAAGTTGGGTTGGGTTTGGTTAGGTTAGGTTGACCCGTAAATGTGTTTTTTCCATTTTCAATGAGCTAAAATGATTTAGGTGTTTATAAACTTGTCTTTTAAATCTAAAATGATTTTGGAAGTTATAAGCAGTAAATAAATTACACCTCTGGTGACTTTCAACCTCTTTGATACATTGATCTGTCTTCTTATTAGCTAAATGTTTTTCTGGTTTGACCTGTTAGGGATAAGCCGTATCCCTAACCTAAATAAAAGTATTTTTCTTTTGTAATCGTATTTGATGTTGTTTATAATAAATATTTCCTTCGTCTCTAAATAATTGTCCACGAGAAAAAAACACACTTTTTAGGAATACCAAGAATAACCCATTTTGACCTGTAATACAAAATTCCTGACTACCCATTTTGCTATTAGATGTAGAACCTATGTTACGAGTGGTACACTAAAGCGCCTCTTTATTTCTAGATTTTTGCAACTGTAGGTGATAAACACCACGGAGGGACTCACGTATTATATGATCCTACAATCAGTGCTAGAGGTGCTCTTGTTTGTGTGGCTCGTGCACCTAGGAAAAAGTCTATTGATGATATCCAGGCTGAACCTGTAATTCACAACCCTCACGCACTTCCTCTGTTTAGAGACCAGCCTAGCCGCAAGCGTCAGCGTGAGAAGATGTTGAAAGATCCACTCAAGTCTCATAAGCCTGAAGCGCCAATGAATGGGCCAGGGTTTGGTGGCAGAGTAGGTGTAACAAAAGGAAGCTTGTTGACACAGTATCTTCTCAAGGTACTATCCTTTTATTTTCACGCATCTTTTCATGGAGTGTCTGCACTTGCATTATGGAAATTTTATAACAGCTGGGACCAAGTATTTGATGATTGCAACGGATTATCGTGATTTGTCGTCGCAATAGTCATAAATGCTTGTTTAAACCAATCTGCTTTTGATTATTAGTAAGGCGAATAACTCATGTTTCAATAATAAAAATTTTGTCACTGTATGAGCAATAATCAGCTGCTCTTCATTTTTTAAGGGGTCAAATTTCTAAATATTGCGGTTTCAGTAAAAACTGATTTTATTTATTTATTTAAATGGGATTCATGGAAGTTGCAACAAGAATGTCAACGAAGCGCTAACAATGTCAACGAAGTCATTGATGAACAAAAGCTATAACAGTAACAAATAATTTTATCCAACTTAGAATACTTACTGATGACTAATTGTAACTAACTTACAATAATCTCAAGAGTTCCAGTCAATTGTTCACCAACTATAAAAGTTATTGTTCATTAGTTTTGATGTCGGTGCGTCCTCTTGCTGATATAATCTTCCAGGTAACTATCTTTTTACAGTTATATACTGTGTATCATTTAGGGATGGAACAATGGACGGGGGTAACTAGTCATAATTGGTCTTTCCAGCTAACTTGAAGCAATTATTGTTGAGAACTTTGAATCTCTTATAAATATCTGGTGCCTCAATTGTAATATGCAAAAAATATTTGATTCAATAAAAATGTAATGCTTTAAATAAAGTGTTTAGAGAGGTTTTAGGCATTAAAATTACACTATGAACTACTACCGACTCTTGCAACCTTTTGATGCTTTAGAGATATAACATAACCTGAATCGATCCATTCATAAGTAAATGTTGCTGATTGTAATTATAATTCTGTCTACGTCATAAAACCCAAACTTACAAGGCCAGGAAGGGTTCCTGTTACCTCATGTGCCTGGGATCGCGAAGGGAAATCCATTGCAAGCGGTATTGGTGATGGGTCTATACAGGTACACTTTGTTGCCTTGCTTTTTCTAATTTGTATTATATACGAGAAGTTGATCTATTTGGCGCTTTTCTCAAATATTTACTTGAACATATAACTCTATTCATATAAAGGTATGGAGTATTAAGCCTGGATGGGGAAGTCGACCTGACATCTAAGTAGGGATATCCCCCACCTGTAGTGTTGTTCAGTGTGCTTGGCACCCAAAACTTAAACAGGTTTGCACAACTTATATGTTTCTAAAAACTTATAGGTGACAAAATGGATGGGTCTAGCAAGTTGGGTTGGGTTTGGTTAGGTTAGGTTGACCCGTAAATGTGTTTTTTCCATTTTCAATGAGCTAAAATGATTTAGGTGTTTATAAACTTGTCTTTTAAATCTAAAATGATTTTGGAAGTTATAAGCAGTAAATAAATTACACCTCTGGTGACTTTCAACCTCTTTGATACATTGATCTGTCTTCTTATTAGCTAAATGTTTTTCTGGTTTGACCTGTTAGGGATAAGCCGTATCCACTAACCATAAATAAAAGTTATTTTTCTTTTGTAATCCGTATTTGATGTTGTTATAATAAATATTTCCTTCGTCTCTAAATAATTGTCCACGAGAAAAAAACACACTTTTTAGGAATACCAAGAATAACCCATTTTGACCTGTAATACAAAATTCCTGACTACCCATTTTGCTATTAGATGTAGAACCTATGTTACGAGTGGTACACTAAAGCGCCTCTTTATTTCTAGATTTTTGCAACTGTAGGTGATAAACACCACAGAGGGACTCACGTATTATATGATCCTACAATCAGTGCTAGAGGTGCTCTTGTTTGTGTGGCTCGTGCACCTAGGAAAAAGTCTATTGATGATATCCAGGCTGAACCTGTAATTCACAACCCTCACGCACTTCCTCTGTTTAGAGACCAGCCTAGCCGCAAGCGTCAGCGTGAGAAGATGTTGAAAGATCCACTCAAGTCTCATAAGCCTGAAGCGCCAATGAATGGGCCAGGGTTTGGTGGCAGAGTAGGTGTAACAAAAGGAAGCTTGTTGACACAGTATCTTCTCAAGGTACTATCCTTTTATTTTCACGCATCTTTTCATGGAGTGTCTGCACTTGCATTATGGAAATTTTATAACAGCTGGGACCAAGTATTTGATGATTGCAACGGATTATCGTGATTTGTCGTCGCAATAGTCATAATGCTTGTTTAAACTAATCTGCTTTTGATTATTAGTAAGGCGAATAACTCATGTTTCGTTAATAAGATTTTTGTCACTGTATGAGCAATAATCAGCTGCTCTTCATTTTTTAAGGGTTTTTTGTGTGAAAATTTCCCCTCTTCCCAACCACCCCCCCCCACCCACCACTCACACCCCCGATCACCCCACACACCGCCACCTATCCAACCTCCAACCCCCCCCCCGGCCTCCCGGAGTAGGACCTCTGTAGTTAAATTTATAATTATTTGCTGTTTCAGTAAAAACTGATTTTATTTATTTATTTAAATGGGATTCATGGAAGTTGCAACAAGAATGTCAACGAAGCGCTAACAATGTCAACGAAGTCATTGATGAACAAAAGCTATAACAGTAACAAATAATCTTTTTTCCAAATCTAGAGAACTACACCTCCACATCCGATGAATAAGCTTGTAAACCATAACGTTAACCACTTAATTCAAGCCGTCTTACCAGTCACACTTGGCTTCACCACAATATAAAAGTCTGTATTGTCTCCTACTAGTTTTGATGTTCACGCTGCCGCTCTCCTCTCTGTGTGTGTGTGATTAAATCTCAGGTAACCTATTCTTTTACAGTTATATACTTGGTGTCTCATTTGATTTGGAACAGATGGTAAGGGATGCATTAGGGTCACAAAGGATTAGTTTTATGTATTGGTCGGGTTAGGCCACCACACCTCAAACAATCTTTTATATGATTACAAAACTATATTATTGCAATAATAATCTACAACTAAAAAAAGGACTACCATAGGTTTTATGTAGTTGAATACATTTTGGATGACTTTAACCCATATTAGTTAAATCCTTTTGCTCAACCCTTTTGACTCACCGAAGATTAAAAGCATATTCATTGGACACACAACACTTTATTATGCTCAAAATGGGTCGAAGTTGCCCACCCCCCTAATTTCTTTTTAGTCTTTATTTGCTTAAAGATAATACGATTACAATCCCTTGATATTGACATTCTAGTTGTTTCTTTTCTTTATACTAGACTATACACTTACATTATACATCTCGCATTTAAAAAATTTTAGTTGTTCTATCAGATCTTCACGGATATGACATTCGTAGAAGATGAACATGCAACAAAAGATGTTTGTTATTCATGACTTGAAGATGCATGTTGAGTAAAGATCTTTGTGAATCATGCTCAGGAGATGAGAGATTAACGGGTAAATGTACTCGGGTTTAGTTCAAACCATATCAAAGCATGTATCATATATGTAACGTTTGTTTGACTTGATGAATGTTTATGTGGCTTAGGGCTCATTAATACAATTAGGTTATATCTTGTATGGAGTATTATTTACGCCACTTATAGTATATGTAAACGTACCTAGCAAGACGGCTTCTGGCAAAAAGCAGTGTGGGTCATTTTTAACCTGAAAATTTTGGGTGTTCGGGTTGGTTAGTCGATAACATTTTCTAATGATATTTTTCTTTCTAAATCGTTAAAGTGCTAGTATTCCATGAACAACTGTGTTTATACTATTTCCAACCTCTTTCATTTCATTTTTACAGATTGATCCACGGTTCACTTGGTTTCAGATTCTTTTTCCGAAACCAGTTAGTGTTCTTGACCTAACCAAACAGGCAGAATTATGACTTCTGTAACGATTTTCTTCAGTTTATTTTTTGAATTTTTGGAGAAGTCAAAATAATTTACCAAACTAAGTTTATGATCGGAACCCACTTTAGTGTAGTCCAGTCGAGTCCTGATAGACACCACTGGGCTCGACAATCTTATGTTACGTACTATCACGAGAATTCTCTTACCATGCCCACAAAAGTCACTCTGGAAAAATAGGTTGTGTTCAAATGAACCTCTTATAACAGATCCCACAAATGGACAGTCATGAAAGCATTTTCACTAGTAGATCAAAATAACCAGCAAAATGCTCAATATCATGTTCGCAAGTGCTAAAATATTATCTTACCACTTCCGAACTTGCAGAGGTTAAAATCCAACTTTCTAAGGTTTCATACCCATAAAATTCCAACTGTTTAAGGTTTCATACCCTTTCCAACTGCTAACATGAATAGACCATGTACGACGGATATTATATCTATTCCACTTACTATGCAGGGATGACGGCATCTGTATCATATTACTACAAAAATACAAAGTTACATATAGCTCCTGTGAAATATGACATGATAGTCACACTATCACACTACAAATTTGGCATTTGAAGGTCTTCAGAAATTGAATCCAAGCAACCAATTTGTGTATCTACAAATTCCTGCAAAATGCAAAACTGTAATCGCTTATTGGCTTGACAGTTTGAACCAAAAAACTTCTTCGGCCATTTTAACAATAAAGTAAGTATATGAATAACAATCCATTAATTATCATCACATCAATATTACCGGCAATAACCCAAAACTTTGCATAAAACGTTTAGGAAATTGTAGACATTTTGTTTAGGATTGCTTTTATGAGTGCCTATCTGCTTATTTTAGGCAGATACGCAGAGTGTCTGGATAAAACTACTAATATGCTTTATCTTGCACGAAAATAGGCAGGTTGGTACCTGCTTGGCTGCTTGTATAAAAGCAGTAAGCCCTTTTAAATAAGCAATTCCTAAAACACCTTGGAAATAGACTTTGGTTCAACTTTCAGCCCATTTGACTCATCTAATAAATGCAGAACTTAGAGAGAAAGTAATAAAGATGGTACCCTGACAAATGGCCGGTCTCTATAGGAGAAGAAATCAATATAGCTGTCCTTGAGAAGTAGAGAAACCTGGGAAGAAAAACTAGTAAGCAGGACAGTCATTAATGGTTGAGTTTAAAAATGACAGATTAAAAAATAAAGTCATCTTACCCTGTCATTATTTTGTACATTAGTGATTGTATGGTTAGACAAGTTTGAACAAAGCGACTCCAAATGCTGCCTCATGGCAGCTAAAAATTGTGTCGCAGCATCAATCTGTCAAAGTAACAAGTTATTTCCACATATTTGAAGATGGCAAGAAGATAGTGCTTATATAAATTCTTTTAATAAAGATGTCGGTTTTATGCATTCAAAAACAGTATAGATGATTTTCGACATGTTTACTCTTTAGCTAAACTTTTGTTCCAATAGAGATACAAAAAGTAAATCTGGACATCCATTGTTTGTGTAGGGTATGCTTATGCTATATCTTTAATGAGGAAGGTATAAAAATGAGCAAAATGAAATACGGTAAAAATAATAAAATACATGCCCATTTGTTACACCTGTATACTTGGATGCTTTTTAGCAGAAGTTTTGTCACTTGATAATCTAGCATGAAGTGGCCCTAGTCTGGTCATAAGTTCTCTATGCTTAGGAAGTGCCGGCAAGGACGACATTTCGACCTGCCAGAAAAGGTAACTTGATGAATTAGAAACAGAAAAGTCAAATGCAACAATATGTAATCTAAAAATGCTTGAGGTGGAGGTATTGGCAGGTTGACAGATTGGGTAACAGATCAAGATTCAAGACGCATTTTGCTTGATAGGGGCTGTTTTGCAGAGTGGGTCAAAATTGCGATTATTAGGAGAATTCATCATGCACTTTTCCTAAGTACTCCCATCGCTTATCAGAGGCATCACTATTGCGATTATTAGGAGAATTGATTCTCAGTTTTGAAGGTGAAGTAAGCACATCTTCTATAATGCCTGCAGAGACAGCCGAAAGGGCTAACGTGCCATCAACTCGTATTGCAGAATCCATCCATGAGCGCCCCTTACTCGGACTGCACTCATCCTCTAGGTTATATACTTTGGGTGATGAAGGGATATGATCAAGACTGACTTCACTAACAAACTGTGTAATTCGATTGAGACGCTCCTGTGCAACAATACTGCATCCAAGTGCAGGCACATTATGGGGTGGCTGTTCAACGTTTACATGATTTCTAGAGGTAGTGAAAATTGCAGGTCAAGTGGCTTGGGTAACGAGTCTAAACAGATTTCCTTGGTACTGGTCTTAACTGGTCAGGTTATACGACCCGAAACACTTTTTGTGCTTAAGTTTTAAACTTCATAATAAATAACTAGTGATTATAATATGGTAACAAAAAGAGCAATTGCCTAAAAAGGTAATCAACATTGGTCTGATTGATACACTCGAGCTTTAAGGAACCAAATCAGCTCCGTTTCTAAATAAAAGTCAACAGGATCAAAGTTAGGGACAGTGTACCTGCCATATCATTGTATCGACCTGGTAAACGGGTCACCAAAGATAACTTTTTCTCAAAGTCTGTTACCTTTTTATTGGTGAGAAAAAGATTGTTCCCTCAAAGGAATTTAACCTAAGTTGATTACCTGTTTACGCAATGTTTCATCAAAAAGATTGTATTCCAATATAGTCTAATCCTTTGAATGAGTTTAGGCAGTTCTATACATTAAAAATACCCTTCAGGCAACTTTTAACTAGTTTGACCCATTTGGCCATTTGGCACCTTTTCTTTTGCGTGATTTTTATTTTATATAGAGCTAAAACAAAACCTGAACCGACTCATTCATAAGTAAACTAGTCAACATTTCCACTTTTAATGTTTTCATTTAAGTGAAAGTAGTGAGACACTAGCCTGTTTAACATCTGGTAGTGTAGTTCAAAAAAAGGAACTCTTGTCAAT
>BQNB010194451.1:0-11450 GCA_026074375.1 Tanacetum coccineum
TTGTGCCTTGTGTTTGGATTATGATGACGTCACGCCCTCGGACACGTATTCCGTCCAGGCCCCGTCTGGGGGTGTGACAGAAGAGACACTGACTCCTGATAACGAGAGTCGATCAAAATTGAATAAAGACTTAGTGAAACCTTTTGACTACACAAAGTTAAATAGTCTTTATGAAATTTTTAAACCCCCGAATCAGCATTATGAAATTCAGTTCGCCCAGGCAAATGAAATCAGAAAGAAAATGTAGAGAAAATCATTTGTAAAAACAAAACCAAATGTTTTCAAAAACATAGATTTCTTACCAGTGTCTAAATCAGTAAGCAAAAGTAGACAAGCATATAATGTCATGACAAACAACATTAATCATCTGAGCGAACTCGTCAACCAAGCATGGGTAAAACATTCAAACGACCATCTTTATCTTCGACACCCAACTGCTCAAGATATGGAAATCTTAGTTAAGAAATGTTTGATGCCCCTTGCCCTTAAGACTCAGAATGATAGTTTCGCCTTTGTACATGAACTTAAGCAAGAAATGCATGCAGATTTAAAGTACGTTGAATCTCTTGAAGATGAACTTGATGAACTTGAATCTGATAAGGCAGAATTTTCCAACATGTATGATATGCTTTTGCAAGAATGTGTGGCTAAAGATGTTATGTGTTCTTATTTGCAATCTTCATCTGATTTAGATGAGATCACTGAATTACAATGCTTATATCTTCATAAAGTCATGGAATGTGACTGTCTTGCACAAAAGCTTTCTGAACAAACTGAATTTGTAAGTAAAGAGATTTACACTGAGCTTTTACAGAGTTTTGCTAAATTAGAAAAACACTCAATTTCTCTTGAACATGCTTTACAACAGTGTCAAGAACAAATGCAAAATGTCACAGTTTGCAAAGAAAAAGCGTCAAATGTATTTCTAAGAAAATATGAATAATATTTTGAAATACAAGATTTGAAAGCTCAATTGCAAGACAAGAACATTTCTATAAGTGAGTTAAAGAAACTCATTGAGAAATGAAAAGGAAAGTCTGTAGAAACTAAGTTTGATAAACCATCTGTTGTTCAACAACCAAATGCTCAAAGGATTCCAAAACTATCAGTTTTAGGAAAACCGGCTCCTTTTTCAGACTCACTGGAGAGAAAACGTTTTTCAAAGACAAAGTCGGTTCCCAAAACTAATGTGTCAGAGGGTTTATCAAAACCAGTCACTACACAGATTTTACCTTAAACAGCAAGACAAGATGTAAGAAACACAAATGTGATTAAACCAGGCATGTATCAAATTGACACTAGGACAACACAAACTAGAGCACCACAGTTTCCTCAGACCTCTAGGAATACTAATCCTCGCGTGTCTACCTCTACAGGAGTAATTCACAACACTAATGTTAACAGACCACAGCTTAGGAGCAAAAAGAAGTTCATTCAAGACAAAGGTTGTTCCAAGTTCAAAAGGACGGCTAAATTTGCTCCATATGAATTTATGTGGTCCAATGCGGGTTGCTAGAATAAATGGGAAGAAATATATTCTGGTAATTGTAGACGACTACTCCAGTTATACTTGGACTTTATTTCTAAGATCCAAGGATGAAACACCAAATGTTCTAAAAGATTTCCTCACAATGAAAAGTTTGAATGGACGTGTATGCATAGAAACTAAGAAGCCTAATGTGTGCCTATTAGTACTTAGGAAAAACCAAACGTTCAAGCGAAAAATCGTTGCAAACACTCACATAAGAAAACAGTTGCATCAGAATCCACTACCAACAAGTTTCCAAGTGTTACTATTAGGATGCTATATCAAGAAAACAGTAAGGGCCTTGGAATGGTGGGATTAGCACTAACAATGTCCTTCATCTACCAATGGGTTCTAAAACACGAAGAAATGGTCCTAGAACTCAAAAGAAATGGGTTCCTAAAGACACAAAGCTAATGGGTACTAAAGTTTGGAATGAAAGTGTGCCTAAAAGAGTTAGTTTTGCCATAGTAATACATCTAGGATAACTAATGTCTTGAAACTCACAAACACTTTAGGATCCAATTTGTCATGTGTTCCATCGTCCTCTACTTCTCTTGCAGATTGTACAACTCATCCTATTCATTGTTGACTCTGGATGCACCAAGCATATGACGGGCAATGTATCTCTGCTGTGCAATTTTGTTGACAAATTCTTGGGTACCGTTCGCTTTGGCAATGATCAATTTGCTCCAATTCTTGGTTATGGAGATTTGATTCAAGGAAACATCACGATCAAAAGGGTTTACTACGTCGAAGGTCTCAATCCATCTCTTCTCGGTGGTCAATTTTGTGATGCGGATTTGGAGGTTGCTTTTCGGAAATCTACGTGTTTTGTTAGAGATCTTCAGGGAAACGACTTACTAACCGGTAATCGTGGATCTGATCTCTATACAATTTCTCTTCAAGACACAACTTCATCAACTCCAATCTGTCTTATGGCTAAAGCATCTCCAACTCAAGCATGGTTATGGCATCGAAGGCTTTCTCATCTCAACTTCGACTACATAAACTTGCTTTCAAAGAAAGATATTGTGATTGGATTACCACAACTGAAGTATTGTCAAGATCTCTATGTTCCTTTGTGAAGTGAGTAAAGCAAAACGAAGCTATTCAAGTCAAAGGAGTTCCCAAGTTCAAAAGGTCGGTTGAATTTGCTTTCCATGAACGTATGTGGTCCCAATGCGGGTTGCTTAACATCACATGAGAAGAATTATATTCTGGTATTGTCGATGACTACTCAAGATATACCTGGACACTCTTTCTACTTTCCAAGGATGAAACACCAGGAGTATTAAAGAATTTCTCCGATGATCCAACGAAATCTTCAAGCCCCAGTAATTTCTGTTCGCATGACAGAGGGCACTAAGTTCTTAAAAGACACTTAATGCTTTTTAAAGAAGAAGGAATTGAGCATCAAACTTCTACTCTCGAACACCTAACAGAACGGCGTTGTCGAAAGACGAAACCGCACTCTCGTTTGAGGATGCACGAACGATGACTTTCAGCTTCCTAAACTTCCTTTATTCTTTTTGGGCTGAAGCAATCGCAAACCGATGCTTACTCAAAACAGTTCAATCATCATCCCAACTCATGTGAATACAGCATTATCACATCATTAATGACAGAAAACCCTCAATCAATCACCTTTCACATCTTTGGTTGTACATGTTACCTACCAGAGATGGTGAAAAATTTGGATATGATGATAGAGAAAAGGTGATTCATGCATTTTGGTGGGATACTCCGCTCAGTCGAAGGGTATCGTGTATACAACAAGAGAACAAGGCTGATTGTAGATCAATCCATCTCTGATTTGATGAATTCAAAGAAGATGTCTGGAGACGTCTGTTGCTCAATGACACTTCAGGCGTTCCCAACGACAAAAGGGGGGGGGGGCGGTTCATGGGATTATGACTACCCTGACCCCGACCAGAACTACAAAAAGTTTATCCTTCAGCAGGATACAACAGTTCCATCACAACAGGGTTGGATCTTCTTTTGGTCTTTGTCCGATTGATTTTTTTCATATGATGGTGCTTTGTGTCAACAAGTCTTCTTCTCCCACTGATAATTCTGTTCCACAAGACACACAACCTTCAACGAACATTCAACCTACATCAGAACCATCAACTCCTACAAACACTCATGCTGAGGAAAACACCGATGATCAAGCAGAATTTACCAATCCTTTCTGTACACCGGTACAAGAAATTGCTGAGTCTTCCTCACGCAATATTGGTAATTCAAATGTGCATACCTTCAATCAACCTCGAGATTCTGAATACCGATGGACAAAGATTCACCCATTAACTCAAGTTCGTAGGGAAATATCCAAGCCAGTGCAAACACGCGACAACTTGCATCTGTTCCTGAAATGTGTATGTTCGCATTCACCGTGAGTATTGTTGAAACCAAAAATATTAAGGAGGCAAGGGTGATTCAGATGGATTGAAGCAATGCAGGATGAACTTATCGTTTGACAGACTAAAAGTTCTGGGAACTCGTTGACAAACCTTTTGGCAGAACGTAATCAAGCTAAAGTGGTTTATGGAAAAACAAAAAGGTATGGAAGACCAAACTGTATTCGCAACAAAGCACGACTTGTAGCCAAGGGTTATGTCGGAAGAGGGTTAGTGATTTTCAATGAATCATTTTGCTCCAGTGTGCTCGCTTGGAGGCTGTCAGGATCGTTTGTCGCATATGATGCATCACAAGTCTTTTCCAATTTACCAGATGGACGTGAAAACGGCATTTCTTAATGGTCCATTGAAGGAGGAGGTTTATGTTGCACAACCAGACGGATTCATTGATCCTGATCATCCAGACAAGGTTTACCGTCTAAGGAAAGCTCTATATGGATTGAAACAAGCTCCGAGAGCCTGGTATGATGAACTCTCAAAATTCCTGATTTCCAATGGTTTTACTAAAGGTATCATTGACCCGACTCTATTCACGATAAAATACGGGGAGGACATTCTACTTGTGCAAATTTACGTTGATGACATTATTTTTGGTTCCACAAACCCTAAATTTTCAAAACGTTTTGAAAAATTAATGCACGGTAGATTTGAGATGTCCTTAATGGGGGAAATGAAATTCTTTTTAGGACTTCAGATCCACCAATCCCCACGAGGTATTTTTATCAATCAGGCCAAATACACTTTAGAGATTCTGAAAAACATGGTATGGAAAGTACAAAGCATTGGTACACCACTGGCTACGAAACCTAAATTAGATTGCAGGACTTGAGTGGTGACCGTAGAACCAAATCTGACTATCGTAGCAAAACGGGTCACTCTTGTCTATCTGGACATCTAGTAGACCAGGACATAGTGCAAGCTGTATGTTATTGTGCAAGATATCAAGAAAGACGACTGAAAAACACCTCAAAGGTTAAAAGATCTTCGATACTTAAGAGGGACCATGCACATGGGACTCTGGTATACGAAGGGTTCAGGCTTTGAACTAACAGCTTTTCAAGATGACATCATGCCGGTGCCTTGATTCTCGACAAAAGTACTTCTGGCGGATACAGTTCCTCGGTGATAAGTTAGTCAGTGGATGTCAAAGAAGCTAGGTCTGTACTGCAATGGTCATCAGCGGGGAGGCTGAACTACGTGGCGTTATCTGCAAGTTGTGCTCAAGTAATGTGGATGAGGACACAGCTTCAAGATTATGGCTTCAACTACAACAAAATACCGTTGTATTGCGATTCTCAGTCAGCCATAGCAATTTCATGCAACCCCGTGCAGCACTCTCATACCAAGCACATCCATACTCGGTTCATATTCATCCTAAGAACAGTAGATTGGAAAATGGTCATATTGAATATACTTTGGTAAGAACTGAATACCAAGTGGTGAACAGGTTTACTAAAAGCCCTTTCCTGAAGAAAGGTTTCAGTATCTCGTCAGACAAATTGGTATATGAGATGTTTGAACTCAGCAGAACTGGAGGTTCTGACAAAAGAATCTGCTTGATACTTCATCAAACATCAACATGTACATATCTTTGCAAAAAAGAAAAACACAAATAATTAAAATTTCAAAAGGGAAAATACAAAATCAAAAAATCAGAAAATGTTTCAAAAAATATTCTTCTCGACATGTCTCTTGGAATCGATAACATTTACGTACCTAGAAATGTTGATTAATATCGACACGGCGTGTAAATGAAGTTCGAACAGGAGTTTTCAAATGTTTTCAAAAAACAGTCATTTTATGTTCTCTTGATGGTTATGTGCAAATATCAGTACATAAACCCGGACTTCAAATAAAGGAAAGTTTATCTATAAAGATAACTTATCCTAACAACGAGAAATTCAACATTTCTCGGTCTTGAGCTGTTCTTACAAGACATTCAAAGTTTTAAGCTCAAGAAAAAGGATAGTGTACGCATAAGTGCGCTTACCCTAGGGTTGAAGAGAAGTTTCTTAACATGATGATTTTTCAAAATGTGGAACACAATTTTTCAAGAATTTCTCACTGTCAACTTCTTAATCTTTAAAATTGTGTGTTCAAAGACTCCATCTTTCATGGGGGAGTTTTTCGAAAAAACAAGTTAATGAGTTTGGATACTTCATCTCACGACCATTCTTATGTATTCAAACCATTCCCAAAAAGTCTCTTAATAACAACAAGATAATGATGACAATTCAATAGAATGATCGTTATAAGATGACTAAGTGTTCAACCTCAATTTTATATCGATTTTACAACTTGGTACCATAGTTTTTGGTGTCAAACATATGTAAAATTGAGGGGGAGCAAGATGACACAGTTCCAAATAATTCATGCTAAGCTTCAACGTTTTTCCCCATGGCCTTTCCAAGACAAATTTTAATCACACAGTATTTCAAAATCAAAGTGACTTAGAATTTAAAATAAGGGGAGAAATGTATTTAAAAAATGTAATCTAAAGACAAAGTGCTATTCGAAAAAGGTTTTATGGTTACGATCTCATACCCTACAACATCTTATTTCACGACGATTCTGAAGTCATAAGGTGGTAAGGTTAGGAATTTGTCCTATGATCCAACCAGAACCGGAGGGATCTACCCAAGGACACTCCATAGTTAGAAATAGCAGTCCTTAGGTATGATTGGAGATGAATGTGAATAAGGGAAGAATGCCGACTAAGATTGAGCTAACACTGGAACAATCACAACAAGGTGTTAGTAATGACGTCTTGGTAAGCATTGAAGGGGTTGAAGAATTAAAAAGAAATGTATGGATAAAGGGTCTAAAGAAAGAAGCCCTCCACACAACTTAGGCAGAAACCGGGTCAATACATATGCTGTCAGAATCACAATGTTGATTGCTGACATTGAAGACGACATCATGGACCCAGTGATGCAATGCACAACCCTTTCCCAGCCATTCGGGTTTCTCTCAAAAGAAACTTGTCTCATTTGTCACGGAGATACACACGACTTCTATTGACTTTCTCATTCCGAGTTAGTTAATATTGAATAGGTGGCAGTCTGCTCCAGCCTCCGATTACTAAAACCAAAACGCACTAATCGAGTCTAGAGCCAAGAGATCATCAAATAAATCTCATTAGGACACATTACATGACAAACACTTGTTGAACATCATTAAATTCACAAGCTGTTAACAAGAGTCCTACGCATTATCCTTGTGATTCTGCCAGAACATTCAGAGTGATACTCTTTAGTATTCACAATGACGAATGGAAATCCTTCCAGTGTCATCATCAAACAGCACTGCGGTAGGTGACTTGCGAGATTCTATATGAATCAAACTTGTGTCAACTGGAAAGAAACGATGGTGCGATTCAATGTGAATCAAACTTGTTCCAGGAAATGAATTGACGGCTTAATCAGAAAGATAGTAACTATCTGATTCACTCTTATCGTGTTGTCTGCTTTGAGACGTTCCGGTAATGAGAACAAGCAAGCATGGTAAATCTAATACATCTATGTTAGAAGACCCTACGCTTTGAGCTGGAAACCCTGTCAAGGAGATTCTTTGAATCTACCAGATCACAGGATACATAAAGATGGAGATGGTGATGCCTCATTCCAGCTGGAGTCGGATTCATTACCACATGCTCATGCTCAAACTACAAAGACATACTATAAGCATCAAGATTCAAGAATCATGAAAGCTCAAGAATTAAAGACAAAGACTTCCGCACAAACTCTGATATACAAGATCTTCCTTCAAAGATATCAAGTCTATCAAGGGAGATTGTTAGCAAGCTTTCAAGATGATGCAAAGTATGAGCATGTTGGTCAAGACACAAGATCGCAAGGTGGCAAAGACGATCAAGACGGAAGGATAAAGATTTAAAGATCTCGGACGAAAAAGACAAAGTCAAAAGACAATGACAAAGGCTAAAGATCAAAGATCACAAAGCATAAAGGAACAAGCCTACAACGTAGACAGAGACAAAGATCACAAGAGCTCAACGACAAAAGCAATCTCATTGATCTCACGAAGGAGTGTCACAATGAACTCACTTCGGGGGAGATTGTTAGCCACAAAATATTGAGTCGAACAAGGAAGTTCGTTCATTAATTATATTAGGTCTCGGTCATTAATTAATTATACGTTGTAATAGGCTAGACGGGTAAACGGGCTCTTTGTGTAATCTAATCGGTCACGTGTATCGGGCGAAAGCCCAAGTAATCCCAAGCCCGACTCGTAGAAACACCAAGGCATAAAAGCCTCTTGGTTTTAATTATAAATACCCCTCTCCAAGGATGGAGAGGGTGTCGATTCTCATTTGTTATTTTTCACTTGTATGAATTAACCAACTCTTGTTTTTCTCTCTCTAAAATTCTCTCCAACCTCTCTCGATAATTCTTATCATTTTTCCTCATCTAATTTTCTTGGTCTCCATGGTGAAGTGAAGGTGATTTTGGGTTCCGACAGAAATCAACTTCATTCAATTTCTTCTCACCCATATCATACCTTAAACTCGTACCCCTCCAAACCATGTGTCACCAACCTCATCCTTTTCCCTCTTTAATTAATCACTCTCATATGATTAATCTGCCTAAATAATCGACAGTCCATCTTTTAATTATGGCATCCTCTACATTTTAAGAATCCGCTAGTATAGCTCTATGCCTTAATATGTATTTATTTTATGCTTATCTACTTTATCTTGTAATGATTCATACCATTATAGTATGAATTTATCTTATCTCTTATTTAGCTTCAATTGCAATCAATGCTTCTTATATGAGCTTATGAATGAAGCCATTTTATGATTTAACTTGCATGAATTGCTATGAGTGCTACTAGTTGAGAATATATTGTCTTGCACTTGTACCTCTAACTTTGTTTTGTAGCAAATAATTTTCGTAAGATCGATCCCTTGGTGCCCTAAATGAGGGGGTATACACCAAGGGAGAGTCTTGATATCGTCGACTTCTTTCTTTCTACAATAATTCGACGATCATTCTTTTTTAATTCGACAAAAGGGGGAGAAATGGAATGAAAACTCATTAATAATTTGAAACCTTTAATTTTATACAAAATGAGTTTATATTTTGTCATCATAAAAAATGGAGAGATTGTCAATACAAATAATGCCTAAAAACGTTATTTATATTTTTTGACCTCTCAATGTTTTGATAATAACAAAATGTAAAAATGTTTACGATAAGAATAAACGTTTATAAATTATTAATCGTAAAATTCCATTTCTAAGATTAGTAATCGCTTAAGGTATGAACAAACAAGTCATTAAGAGTGGTGGGAACGGTTGAGCTGCTCGGCTCGTGCCGTTCTCAAAAAGTGATGCCACGTCAGCAAAATGTTGAACGACACCAGAAACTGAACGACACCACATTTGCTGGGGCATCCGTTGGCACCACTTTTCTGGTGCCGTTGGGCTATTTTTTTTAATTTACTTAATTAAAAAATACCCAATATAACTAAAATTTAATTCATTAAAATAAAAAACATTACATTAAATTAAAAAAAACATTACATAGAAATAAATAAAAAAACAAGAAACAAAAGACATAAGTTAAAAACGCTACATAAAGTTAACAGCGTCGACTAGTTTGTTGGTGGTTGATATGCCGCTCGGATTCGTGCCTTTTGGGCGTTAATGATAACGGCGTCGGCCGGATCCATCCCGCATGTGTTGATTTGTAGCACTCTCATCTCCTCCGCAATCCTTTGAGCATGGATTAACTGCCTTCGCTATTCGCTCTCTTGCTCGATCACCTGCATTTTTTGCTTTGCGGTCTAACTCGTATTGTTCTTTCATGAATTCTTGATACATCATTGGGTTAGAACCGGAGCTAGCGGTCGAGTTAGAACCAGAACGTTGACTTTTAGCAAGTCGTTGTAACCCGGGTGGCCGAGGCAACACATCATCTCCAAAATGCTTCGATTCTTCGTCGGTAACACGAAAACGATTCCTTCTAGCATTTGTCGATTCGGGATTAGTCCACTTGTGCTTGCCTTTTAAAAAAATCAAGCACTCTTGTGCTTAAAATCATAACCCGTGTGGGTTTTATACAAAATTTGCACCCTCGTTATCCAATCGTGATCGTTCTCCCCATTATGTGCAATCATTTTTGACACCAATTGATTAAACTTTTAAACACTTGCATTCATTGGAGTCCACTTTCCCGTCAACATGTTCTTGGTACGCTCAATGAAGCCGCGTTTCTTGGCTTCGGCATTGTACACATCGAGGATTTTATACAAGAACGAATCTTTTTGTTGATCACAACCCGTTTTTGGATCCTCAGAAATTTGGATGAAACTTTCCGTTAATATCAACTCTTCGTCTTGGCTCCACACAATTTAAGCTCGTTTCTTGACTTTGACTTGTGTTTCTTTTTCTTTGTTTTTGGCCGCCTTCGACTTCAAACGCGGGCCACGACTCGTCTTCTTTGACGTCGGGGTTGGGATCGGCTCCTCTTCGTTCTTGTCTTCGGTTTCATCCACTAAGTGTGTAGTATATTAGATATCATAACACAAGCCTAGGATTAATGTTTGGCCGAATTATCTAGAGAGAGAAAGTGGGAGTTCTAGAGAGAGAAAATCACTTAGTGTGTGTTTGTGATAAAATGAACATCCAACCCATTCCCATGGCTGGAAAGGGGTATTTATACAATTGTTTTGGTGCCCCTAAATGGGCCATAGAGTGGGCTAACAAGTGGGTAAAGACCCGACCCAACACCATAAGTCGTACGGTAACTAAACGATTAAAACTAAGACTACGAGCTAACCTATGCTAGAAATAACACGGGGTGATCGAGTCTTTTACATGGATTTTCATAATCCTAACAATCTCCCCCTAAGGGAGGTCACCCCAGATAATATACATTGAATCCTAGCATGATATTTGACTTAATCTTTGATTCTGGCTTGTAGTCTTTTAATTCTTCAACATTCGTCGTTGTACATCAAGTAGTGATCTTTGAGCTTTGTTCCTTGGACTTGAGTGATCTTTGAGCTTTCTTTGAGATCACCATACACTTTAAATCTCTTAATCATCCTTGTTGTGGAATATTGCCTTCATGTGATGTTGTGACTTTCGGACCCGCATACTCACACTTTTCTGGATCATGATATTACTTATCAGAGTTGCGAAAGCTGTGTTGTCGGTCTTTCAGTTGTCATGATGTCTTTGATTAGAGACATTAAGTGTGAGCATGAGGTTGTGAATTAACTTTACTAGAACGAGGCATCTGCATCTCCATCTTTATGTAATCCTAAAATACAACAGTTAACAATAAAGCTTGGTGAGGAATATGGCTTTGTCATTCGTCAGAGTTCGGTTGCATTAACCTTCGGTTCTGTGAGGATCGTTTTACAGTATAAATATTGTACCTGTGATCATGTAGATTCATTATAAGAACCTCCTTGACAGGGTTTCCAGCTCAAAGTGTTAGATCATTTAACGCAGATGCATTAGATTCACTATA
>BQNB010194453.1:0-11450 GCA_026074375.1 Tanacetum coccineum
ATGGGATTTAAATTCCAATTTACACATGTGGTCCCTCATTTATATGCTTGTTTACTAATAAATTCAATGGAGTTCCAAATTTAAATTTGAGCCATATTAATTAGGCTATTCTTGAATACTTTTTACTTGAATTTCAATACAGCAGATCACTAGCAGACATGCGAGTTCTTGTTTTTTAGATTAATGATGTTTTTATTTCATTAAATTACTTGTAGGTACCTTGGACTAATGAGCGTCCATTGGAGAACTACGTTATGGCGAGATTAGTCCTAGATAATTATGTTGAATTCTAGTGTTTTTCTTTATGGTTATTTGTTAAATTCTAGTGATTTAAATTGATTTGAATTTTGTATTTGCTTTATTTACTTTAATTTGTTGATTTTGACATTTTTGGTCCATCTAAATCAGTTTATATATATTTGCTGTATTTATATATCTTTATTTTGGTGGGTTAAAATTGTAAATTTTGGAATTTATTAAAGAATTCCAAAAAAAAAATAGATTAAAGAAAAGACAGGTTTTGAGATAAGGGTTAATAGACAAATAAGTTACTATACTTTCCTAAAAAGTTCACCTAAGTTACTCAACTTTCATTTTGTTCACTTAGGTTACCGAACTTATGAAACATGACATTTGGGGTTACTCAACTTGCAAAAATATACGTAAACATCATTGAACTTGTAAAAACATAACATTTATGTTACTTAACTTACCTAAAAATATACGTCTAGGTTGCTCGGATTAAATTAAAATTATGGGGGTGTATGTTTATCAAAAGTTCAGTAACCTAAGTGAACAAAATGGAAGTTGAGTAACTTAGGCGAATTTTTTGGGAAAGTATAGTAACTTCTTTGTCTATTAACCCTTCATACATGCTATATTTGTTATGACATATGCAGCTACTCTTCAATCTACATATGTACAATAACAAGTAGAACACAAATCGCATACTGATAAGTAGTATCACGAATGGCAATTTTTGTCAAATGGACTTTTTAATTTGATAAAGATATTCGCCATATCTTTTTTAATTGGTAACAAGATATTACCAATATTTTTTAAATTGGTAACAAGATATTACCATATCTTTTTAAATTGGTAACAAGATATTACCAATATTTTTTTTAAAACTTGATAAGATGTTATCTGTATTTTTTTTAATTGGTAACAAGATATTACCAATATTTTTTAATTTGATAAAAAGATTTTATCCATATCTTTTTCCTTATTTGCAATTATCCCTTACTTGTAAATATTATTATGCAAACATTATTTTGCAAAGATTATTTTAAATGGACTCTTGTATTTTTGTCCGTGAGCCCGACTTCTGTCATGGGTCGGTCCGGCCTCTTAATAATGTGTCGCGGCCCAACCTCTTTAAAATTATGTCGCGGCCCAGCTTCCTTATATTTCTGGTCCGTTCCGGCCTCCTTATAACATGTCGCGGCCCGGCCTCCTTATAGCATGTCGCGGCCCGACCTCCTTATTTCTGGTCCGCCCCGTCCTCCAAAAAACATGTGTCTATATGTAATTAGCACTTGCGGAGATGTGAAGACGGCGGGCAAGGCTTATTTACATAAACATGCAAAATTTGATGTACACCATCTTTTATATAGACGTATGACTATTATTAGTTAAATCATATTACTTTTAATCCGCTACATTCCTGTTGATGTACGGAATTAGATTCTCGAAGTCGGGACATAATAAATAAACAAACACGTTGTGTTTTATATCCATACGCACAATACATTTGTTAATAAATGAAATGGTATTAATTAACATCCTTGTATGAATTCAATACTACGTACTAGCTAATTAGTAGTACTAAACAATACCACGGTTAATCATATCACATATGGTGGAGCCACCTTTCTAGTAAGATCCGTGTTACGCGGGCCACGACCTGTTGGGGTAAGTGCTAAAATTATTCATGATTTTTGGATACTTGAGTATGTAAGTTTAATGCTACTAATTAATAGAGTATAGCATCATTAAACTTGGGGGGCTATAGGGGTATAACGATACCATTATAATTATCTTCGTGCATGTCACGTAAGTATCTCCGGATATAGAAAGTACGTAAGAGGCATTGCAAGTCCGGTACTAAGTCGAATGCCATATTCGCATTACCCGGCCACGGAAGTACGTCTTCCGTCGGCCGTAAGTCGAATGCCATATTCGCATTACCCGGCCACGGAAGTACGTCTTCCGTCGGCCGTAAGTCGAATGCCATATTCGCATTACCCGGCCACGGAAGTACGTCTTTCGTCGGCCGTAAGTCGAATGCCATATTCGCATTACCCGGCCACGGAAGTACGTCTTCCGTCGGCCGTAAGTCGAATGCCATATTCGCATTACCCGGCCACGGAAGTACGTCTTCCGTCGGCCTTTATTATACGGGGTCCGCCTTCATCATTATAAATCCTTCTCATCATCCTCTCGTCAGAAACGAACGAGAATGGTATCTTGCCAATGCTAGTGTTACCCCGACTATAGAAAACGTATTCTTCTTACGGGGTCTTTACCGTCTAGCCACGGGAAACCAAGCGTCCGAGCACAATCACCCGACACATGTACGCGGGTGCTGCCTAAGATAGGGCATGATTGACACAGTTTGAAGATAGATATGGCGGCGTATGGTTGGAAAGTGCGAACGTCTCTGCGACGGTAAGAGTAGTCCTTTTAGTCTAGTAACTGCGACTACGGCCACGCTTACTAGACTGGTGGGACATGATAACGTATAGTGTGGACCGACCCGGCCCACTTATACTACTTTAGGCTTACTTGCTGATGACGCATATCATAAGTCTAGCATAACATGATCAAGAACCATATCATACTAGACTGGGGGACATGTTGGCGTATAGTCCGGAATGGGTCGGACCCAATGGGCCGAACCCGATAAAAGGGTGGCCCACATCTTACGTAACCCTAATCTATACACTATATATACAAGTGTAGGATCATCCTACTTGGACAGGTTATTCTCTACCACATCTTTATATAACATGCTTATACTATTCTGACTTGACCGTTGAAGGGTGAATCCTGAGGCTCCGGCCTCGGGACTCCTTCTAACCGGTTCTTCTTTGTTGGCAGCACTATTCAAGGCCTGAGAAGACGACGACGGCACCAGAAGAGTCGCCAGGACCGGCCCGACCAAATTATGCATCAACACATATGTTTAACTTAAGTATAAGGTAAGTGTTAAAATAAGTGTTCTTAGCCTGAAAAATTATGTATTTTGTTGTTTCTTGTTTATAGTTATAAAAGTTGAGTAGGTGTGTTTGGAAGCTATAGAGAAGTTGAGGGGCTAAAGTTGCTAGTTGCTGAAAGTTGTTTGAGGAGATGTATATAAGCCCAAGCTAATAGCAAGAGCTCATTATCTCTGCTTCTTTTCTCTCTCTAAAATTCATACTCCCTTCTCTTTTTTGTAAACCCTAGATTTGTGAGATCATCTTGATATTGTTGTTAGATTCTGAGTTGTAATAATACAATTATCAAGTTAGATAATTGGGTTATACCTGATTAGCACTGGTAACTTTGGTTGATTGAGATTGATTCTTGGTTGTATTTCTGTTCTTGAATTGAGATTCAAGAACTTGTTTTTGGTTTAACTCAAAATCTTTTCATGGTATGAGAGCCAGGTTTCTTTATCTTGCTCTAAATCGTTTTTAAAAAAATAGGGTTTCGAATAAAATTGGGGGTTTTTATTAATTTTGGGTTCTAATATTCATTTAAAATTGTTTTCTTGATAAACCTGTTGAGAAATTAACAGATCTTCATAAATTTCTTAAAAAACCTAATTTTTTGAAAAATTAGGGTTTTGTTATTTTTGGAGGTTTTGCTTCTGAGAGGTTCTTGGGTTGATCAACTATTATTAGTAAACAGATCTGGTGTTATTGGCTTGATTGTTTGGTAAGGTTGACTAATTTTAAGAAATTAATGGTTATGATTGGATTTTCGGGTTCAATCAAAGGTTTTGGGTTTATTATTCTTTGACTAAGTAAATCAAATAATAATAGGCAAGTCTTCCACTGTTTTGTTGTTGATTGCGTGCTTTGTAACGCCTTTTACGCTTTATCTCTTTAATTATTGTTCTTATATTGCTGGATGATAGGTAGAGGCACTATTGAGAAGTTGTGGTTGAAGGGTTTATTATTTGTTTTTAATTGTTAATTGTTTTTGAATAATTCTTTTTGCCCTTGACCTACCACTTTAGTGGCAAGGAAGCCTGGGAACTCTTTGAATTATTCAGTCTCTTTTTGTTGTTTGTTTATTTGTTTTATTTCTGTGAAAATGTATGTTCATGGTACTTATGATGATGAATTTGTTGTTGATGATCCACATACTTTGATTAGTAAGCTTGACATTAGTGACCCATTGCATTTGCATAATGACTCTACTGCTTTAACTGTTATATATGTGAAACTTACGGGTACTGAAAACTATCAAGTGTGGTCTTTTGTCATGCTTCTTGCTTTAGAGGGAAAAAATAAAACTGGATTCATTGATGGCACTTGTATGAGATCTAATACAGATGAATTATTGGGAAGACAATGGGATATAATTAATGCAATTGTTTTGGGGTGGATTCTTCTTAGGAATTGTTTTTGAGTCAGATTTTTTCAAAAAAGGCTAAACTTGTTTGGGAAGAATTAAAAGAAACCTATGATAAAGTAGATGGATCTGTGACTTTTAATCTGCGTCATAAAATCAATTCATTAAGTCAAAATGGTTCTCCTATGCTGATTATTATCATAGGTTAAATGCTTTATGGAAACAGTTTGATGCCCTTGTTCAGTTACCTAGATGCACTTGTCATGCTGCTCAGGACTTCAAAAAACATAATCAATTGATGAAGTTAATGCAATTTTTAGTGGGGCTTGATGAGTGTTATATGCAAATTAGAAGTAATATTCTCTGAAGAGATGTCTTGCCTGATGTTAGAAATGCATATGCTATCATCTCTAATGAGGAGTCTTACAGAGTTGTGTCCGGTTCTAGTTCTAGTTATGGTTCTGGTACCTCTGAGAGGTGGTGTTAATACTGGCGAAGGTGGTCAAGAAGTCCCTAGTGAAAGTGGTGTTGTTAATACAAGAAGTCCTTATTGCGGTTGATGGTCAAGATATAGCAGTTGGAGCCGAGGTGGCAGTGGTGGTATGATAGATTTTGGGGATAACATGTTTAATTTCAAGGAAGTTAACCAACAAGTCCCTAGTGGTCTACCAGTTGCATTCGAAGGTGGCACTGGTGATATTATAGCTTTTGCGGATAACATGTTTAGTTATGAGGCTTACGATGAAGATAATCAACACTTATGAATGTAGTGCCGGACAACCCGGGTAATCCTCGCATATATAGTAATGTATGTTAAAAAGAATAAATAATATAAAAGATATACTCCCTAGTAAGATTAAATCAAACAATAATAATAATTCTAGTAATATAATAACAAGATACATATAAAATACTAAAACGCACTTTCTTGGTTAACTTTGGGTTCTTATAATGACTGTATTTTTCCCACGGGTAGCCTGTAGCTATCCACTGGCTTGATTTGTCGACGTTGAGTTTTTTTTAGACGTTATTCTTGAGGTGCGATTTGATCTTCTGAGACCCTTGAGTGCATCTTGTTGGGAGTTATGTGGATCTTCTGGGACTTCTAACTTCGTGTGTAACTCATCTTTTATTTTCCGAAGTTCGGTTAACAAATTTGGCTTGGCAATCATATCTTGCATGATTTTATCTAAAAATTCCGGAGTCACTGTTCCGAAGTTGTGTATCTTTTCAATAGTTTCGGTATCGTAATCCATGGTGTTTCAAACACCATGAATTACGATACTGAAACTATTGAAAAGATACACAACTTCGGAATAGTGACTCGGGAATTTTTAGATAAAATCATGATTGTCAAGCCAGATTTGTTAACCGAATTTCGGAAAATAAAAGAACTTATAGTGGAGTTACAGACGAAGTTAGAAGTCCCAGAAGATTCACATAACTCCCAACAAGATGCACACCCCGTGCAATCAAGGGTCCCAGAAGATCAAACTGCACCTCAAGAACATCGTCCAAAACAAACTCAATGTCGACAAATCAAGCCAGTGGATAGCTACAGGCTACCCGTGGGAAAAATACAGCCATTATAAGAACCCAAAGTCAACCAAAAAGTACATTTTAGTATTTTATATGTATCTTGTTATTATATTACTACAATTATTATTATTGTTTGATTTAATCTTACTACGTAGTATATCTTATATGATATTTATTCTTTTTAACAGACATTACTACAGATGCGAGAATTACCCGGGTTGTCCGACAAACATGTAAATAAAGCACTACATTCATAAGTGTTTGTTATCTTCATCGTAAGCCTCATAACTAAACATGTTGTCCGCAAAAGCTATAATATCACCAATGCCACCTTCGAATGCAACTAGTAGACCACTAGGGACTTGTTGGTTATCTTCCATGAAATTAAACATGTTATCCGCAAAATCTATCATACCACCACTGCCACCTTTGGTTGCAACTGCTATATCTTGACCATCAGCCGCAATAAGGACTTCTTGACCAGTATTAACAACACCACTTTCACTAGGGACTTCTTGATCACCTTCGCCAGTATTAACACCACCACCTTTGCTAGGGACTTCTTGACCAGTATTAACACCACCACTTTCGGTAGGGACTTCTTGACCATTATTAACACCACTACCTTTGTCGTGTTCATGAACCACTTGTTGAACATTAACACCTTGACAAGTTATTGCACCGATCAACAGCCGAGCTCAAGTTAATACATAGTACACACATGCGGAAACAATGAGACGGGAGGTCATGGTGTTAATGTTCAACAAGTGAAACATGATCACGGCGAAGGTAGTGGTGTTAATAATAGTCAAGAAGTCCCTAGCGAAGGTGGTGGTGTTAATACCGGTAGAAGTCCCTAGCGAAGGTGGTGGTGTTTAATACTGGTCAAGAAGTCCCTAGCGAAGGTAGTGTTATAAATACTAGTCAAGAAGTCCTTATTGCGGTTGATGGTCAAGATATAGCAGTTGCAGCCGAGGGTGGCAGTGGTGGTATGATAGATTTTGTGGACAGCATGTTTAGTTATGAGGCTTACGAGGAAGATAACCAACACTTATGAATGTAGTGATTTATTTACTTGTTTTTGTCTTTTTATAGATTGGTTCTAGACATTCACCCTTACTTCTTTTGTTAAAAAATTGGAATCTTGATTGTGTTTCTAGATCTGGTTTTGTTTATTAATGGTGGAGACGCTAATTGTGATGACACACGGTTTTTTTTTTTTTTTCTCCTTTTTTTTAATTTCCATACCATCAGCCTGTCTTTAGAGTGTTGCTATGTCTTAACCGGGGTAAGCCACCCCATGGCATGTACTATTCCTTAGACACTTTTTCAAATTCAAGTAATTGTGTTTATAAAACGTGTTTATAAATTTAAAGCTTCTGAAGTGTTTTTGTAACAGGCTGTATTGTTTGTCGGCTATTGTGAATCATGTGGTCACTCTCAAGCTATTTTCGTGCGATAAACTTGGTCAGATGAATTGTCGTTGACCCCCAAGATGTTATACCTTGTGTTTTCATATTGCTAGTGATTTATCATGTAGGCGGGATTAGCTGCAAATAGATTGCACATTTCAAATAACGTAATTGACCTTTGCACGACTTGTTATAATATGACAGGAAGGCTGAAAATATGAGTAGATTAAACATATTTTTCAACTTCCTAGCTACTTACCGAACAATCAAACACTACTTTCTTCCAACAAAGACATCTTTGTCCACGAAGTGTGTATTCTGGACTAATGTAAAAGGTTATGTGATTATACGACTGACAAAAAGTATTAACTCTATGCCTGGTTCCAGTTGTTTCAACCACAAGTCTTTTCAACTCTTTGTCCACTGCAAGCCACTGCCAATACATTGTGATTTTAGGTAAATATACTTTTTTACGAGCCCGGGCTGCCTTGAATCTCATATTAGAGGACATGTATCCTGGCTTCTTTGTTTCTGAAACAATAAAGGATTTTATCATTGATTCATTGTGCTAAGAAATTACACTGAAACTCTAAATTCAGATTCGACAACCCTTTTACAGACGGAATAACTTTATTAGTTATCAGTTTATAGATAAAAGAACCAAATAACATAACTACCCGTTAGCACCCAACCCCCTGGATTTGGGGAGCTTACATGCAACCAGGTTGCACAATGCCCTGCGAGTCTCGCCCAAAACCCATCCCTCCCAATTTCGTCATCATCTTAGACCCAAACCCTTTTGTATGCTTTTCAAATGACCCAAACTGCGCATTTCCAGATGTGCCCTTACTTCCACTACCCCTTTCAGAAGACCCAAACTGCACATTTCCATATTTACGTCTACCTTCACTACTCCTTATTAGATGACCCAACTTGCGTATTTCGGGATTTTCCTCTACTTTCAGTACCCCTTGAGCCTTGGCCCACAAGCCTGTTTGGTCTCTGGGGTAGAGTCGGGGTTGCATTCATAGGTTCCGTTGTGTTGCCAGTTTCAGGGATCATAGCTCCTAATTTAAGCGATTTGGGCCGTTGGATTGCTTCAATGGGCTCTGCTATTTCACTTCCATCTTTGCCCAATATAATCAACCACCATCTACATACCCCATCTTTGCCATCATTTCGTAACCATACTTTCTTACGCGCAATTGAGTTGGCTCACTTATTACCTCATTAGCTGCGTCATTTTCCAAACATAAACCAACTTAACCCAAGGCCAAAAACTACATTCACACATGATCATAAATGGTTTCATAACATCACCATTATCAGTCACAAGCCTTATTAACATGTACTCAAAATGCAACCATATTTTTGATGCTTTTAGCGTCTTTAACACGTCTAATGAACCCAATGTGTTCGCGTATAACACCATCCTAGCTGGGTTCATTTATAATGACATGTTAAAACCCACAATAAGGGTTCATGAAAAAATGAGGGGGCTGTGTCGTTAAGGCGTTTTCGGGTACTGGGGATGTTTTTGGGTTAAAAAGGGTTCATGGGTTGGTTTCTAAAGTTGGGGTTTATAGTGATATGTTTGTTGGGAGTAGTTTTGTGCATGCTTATTTGAAGTTTGGGATGGTGGAAGAGGGGTATAAAGTGTTGGAGGAAATGCCTGAACTAGACGTTGTGTTGTGGAATGCAATGATCAGTGGGTACGCGCAGATTGGGGAAGTGAATAATGCGTTGGAGTGTTTAAGGAAGTTGAGGGGAGATGGGTGTGTGATGAGTAGGTTTACTGTGACGGGTGTGTTGCCGGTGCTTACGTTAAAAGGGGGTATTTGGAATGGAAGAGGTGTTCATGGACTTGTGACAACGATGTGTTTTTCTGGTGTTGCGGTTTTTAATGCTTTGGTTGATATGTATGGTAAATGCAAGTGTTTTTCTTATGCTATGGATATATCTGAAGGAATGGTGATTAAGAATATTTATTCATAGAATTCGATTATTGGTGTTCATCAACAGTCGAGTGATCATGATGGCACTCTTAAGCTTTTTAACCGGATGTTGCGTGATGACTCCTTTTGTCCTGATCTAGTCACTGTAACGACCGTGCTCCCTGCGTGCTCCCATTTCGCAGTGTTAAGACATGGCAAGGAGATTCATGGGTACATGATCACAAAGGGGATAGGTAATCATAACAGTGAAGATAGAGCCGATGATACTTACATCAACAATGCTGTAATGGACATGTATGGTAAATGTGGGAGCATGAAAGAAGCTCGACTGGTTTTTGACCATATGAGTAGTAAAGATTCGGCTTCATGATCATGGGTTATGCAATGCAACGGTTTGGGAACGAGGAGTTGGATGTATTTAGAAAAATGTGTGAAACAGATGTGACTCCTGATGAGGTGACATTCGTCGGGGTTTTATCCGCTTTTAGCCACTCGGGACTAGTGAAAAAAGGTCAAGAATTATTGAGTCGAATGACAGTCAAAGTATAAGATAACACCAACGGTCCAACATTATACTTGTGTAATCGATATGCTGGGTCGTGCTGGATTGCTCAAGGAAGCGTACGGGTTGGTATCTGAAATGCCGATTGAAGAGAATTCAGTGATGTGGAGGGCGTTTTTGGCAGCATGCCGTGTTAATGGAAATGGAAATTTTGCTGAAATTGCTGTGAGGAAAGTGGTTGAGCTTGAACCAGAGCATTGTGGGAGTTATGTGTTGATGTCTAACATCTATGGGGCAATGGGTCGGTATGAAGAGGTGTTTGATGTGAGATTTAATACGAGACAACAGAATGTGAAGAAAACATTAGGGTGTAGCTGGATCGAGTTTAGAGACGGGGTGCATGTTTATGGAACAGGTGATCAGGCACATTCTGCTGAAGAGTTGATTTATAACGACCTTCGTTCGTTGTACATGACCATGGGCCTATCCCAGACGAGTTCCTAAACAAGGCTGCTTATGACATTTGATGAGTTCTAACTGAGCTAGGGTCCTTTGAAAAGGACTCGGTATGCAACATTTTTGTTCTACTATAAAGTCGAAGTCATGATTGAGAACCGTTAAAATGTTATTCTTATGCTGCATTTCTGTATATAATTCTAAGATGATGTTTTATTCTCGCGACCCTTTTGTCTGAAAGTTTTAACGTAAGAAAGGTTCGAAAAACTTAGTTTTTCAAATTCAAGTAATTGTGTTTAAAGCTTCTGAAGTGTTTTTGTAACAGGCTGTATAGTTTGTCGGCTATTGTGAATCATGTGGTCACTCTCAAGCTATTTTCGTGCGGTAAACTTGGTCAGATGATCATTGACCGCAAGATGGTTGTAGATGTATTTAAATTTACAGGCACCTGATTCATTTCTTGTTTTCAGGTCTTCACTGTGCTTCCTGTCTTACCAAAATCTAAATATACTCGTTAAACGTTACGTTTTCATATTGCTGGCGAGTATTGCTAGTGATTTATCATGTAGGCGGGATTAGCTGCAAATAGATCGCACATTTCAAACAACGTTACTGAATTTGCACAACTAGCTGTTATAATATGACAGGAAGGATAGTAATATGAGTAGATTAAACATATTTCCCAACCTCCTACTTACCAAACAATCAAACACTACTCTCATCCAACAAAGACATCTTTGTCCCCGAAGTGGTGTGTTCTGGACATTGCCAATCATATTGCTCGCTACCTGGGGGATTTCGCAATAACCACATGGACTAGAGAGACCCAAAAGGTAAATAGCGCGGTTCTTAAATGAACAAACTACAAACAACAAAAACATAACTCTTGAAAATCTCATTATCAAGTATCAACAGTAGTCGGGGAACATAGGTAGTTGTGATTACAAGCAGCAAAAAAGGCAAAACAAAAGGACATGGTTTTATTCATGTTTTGCATACAGAACAAGGCTTAGTCCCAGGGCA
>BQNB010194456.1:0-11450 GCA_026074375.1 Tanacetum coccineum
TAGTTTACTTCTATGTATGTTGTATTAATATGCTTCAAGCATATTATTTCTATTTGATGTATGCATGATTGTGTTTTATGCACAATTTTCATGTTTAGATGAATGGTCTTTAGTATTATGCTTTTAAATATGCACTTGCTTATATTTAGATGAATGGTCTTTAGTATTAGATGATAAGTTATGGATGTTAGCTTCACAAATAACATGACACTTGTTAAGCATTATCAACATATTTTTATATTTTTCCTCCCTTTGCTCAATATGTTAGAAATATTGGTGTGGTTCTTCTAACTGGTTTTGTAGAAAAGTTATCAATAGCTCGATTCCTTGGTACCCTCGAACGAGGAGGAGTACACATCAAAGGGGAGCGTTCATCCCATCGACTTTTCACATATTCATCGATGAAGCCTTTTTGATTCTACAAAAAGGGGGAGAAATGGAAATAAAACTCACTAAATACTTGTTTAAATATAATTTTACATTTAATGAGTTTAAATTTTGTAATCATCAAAAAGGGGGAGATTGTTGATAGAAATAATGCCTAAAACGTTATTAATATTTTTCGACCTCTCTAAATTTGATAATCGCAAAATGTAAAAACGATTAATGAAAAATTATTTGTAAACAAGTAATTAGTAGTAAATTTTCATTTTAAAAATTTAATCACTTAAAGGTATGAATAAACATATGCTTAATGCATTTCATGATCAAAGAAATTTTTATTTAACCTCACATTTTTTATAAAAATATCACAAACATTTTTATATCTTTTACAAAACATTTTAAGATTTATAAGAAATGTTTTATTTAAATAAATATTTTGAATTCAAATTTTCTACCTAAAAACGGCAAGAAATGTTCCAGAAAACACCTCCCCTAGAAAAGACAAAAAAGGGAGCGTCTGAGGCTGGGTGGCCCCCTTAATTATAAGGGCGGTCCCTTTAATAATTAAGGAGACCGGCACCCTATTTAAGGGGACCGCCCAAACAAAAAGCAAGCTCAGCTTGCCTATAAATACTGGATTATTCCCCACTGTTTTTCTCACCTTTTGCACACACCTTCTTTCTGTTCTAAATTAGTTTATACTCTCCTTTCATTCCTTTGATCATTTAATCATAAAGCTTTGTTTCTAAGTGATTCAAGCTTTGATCCTCAAGTGCAAGAGAATAATACTTCCTACCACCAAGTGAAGAAGTATTATAGCTTAAAGTGTGTCCTTACAACTTTGTTACAATTGTATTATATCTTGTAAATCTTTTGTGTATATTATGAAGGTGTGTGTTGTAGTTGTGTATATTAAGTAGATTGTGGTGATCATTGCAAGTATAGTTAGATCGGGGTGATCTTAGTAAGTAGTGTTAGATTGGTGTATTCAAGATAGTGTTTAGTTGAAGTAAAGTTATGAAGAGAAGTATTGAATGGTTGTGAAGGAGTTGTGAAGTGAAGTGAAGTTGTGGAGTAAAGTGAAGAAAAAGTAGTGTGGTGAAGTGAAGTAGTGTATTGTCATGAAGTAGTGTGGTTAGTTATGATAGATTGGTTCTACCTAGGATTAGAACTCGACATTACGCTTAGTGTCGGAAATTGGTGTAAGCTAAGTTGTGTATGGTTTTCTTCGCCTAAAGGTAGATTGTTGACATAGGGAAGAAAACTCTCGAGTTTGGTGCTCGGGGAGTAGAGTAGGGCGAAGAGGTGCTTCGTTACTGAACCACTATAAATCCTCGTGTTGTGGTTTGATCTTTCCATCTCTTATCTCTTATTTTTGCATACTTATTTCATATTTTTTCATTACATATTTGATTAGTTAAATTGTTCATATTGTACACATTGTAAATTCACATAAAGTTGAATTTATGTTTTTATAATCAAGCCAAACATAAAATTAAAAAGCGGTAAACTATTCAACCCCCCTTCTAGTTTTCCACAACAACCTTCTAGACCACGTAATTAAAAGCATGGAAAGTACATACTAGCACCTCACATAAGTGTTTGAGATTCTCTCTTTCTCTCGGGTGTATAATAAATTATAATATAATAGGGAAACAGAAAATCAACACTCATTACCTGTCATAGCATATAAATTAACATAGGCTTAGTAAAGGATCAAACCTCTACCGCTAGGCGCAAGCATTATTCATTACTATCAAATAGGTCTTTTAAAGGGTTACAGGGTGTAGGTGTAAGATAACATATCATAGAAATGGATGGGATACATTTGGGTGGTTTGGGTGAATTTGGAGTGGAAGGGTTAGCTAATTATTTACACGAATACACGCTCGTTTGGTTGCTAAGCCAAGACTCGGACAAAGATATACAAACTCTACACAACTCTACATCAATCTCTTTCTTTTTCTTTTATGTTTTTCTCTTTTTTTAATACCATAATACATCATAACTTAGGGTTTATAACACGCACCCCTACACTTGAGCTTTTACATACTCGATATTTGCAATCCAACTAATGACTCGTATTGAGGTGGATCAAAATAACATGGAGATCATCTAACAAACATATGGGGGTGTTGACTTAACTTTTCGAATCCCAATCGTCCCAAAACAGTATTTACAAGGATAAGGACTTAGCAACCGTGTACTCACTAATTAACTTGGGTTAAAACAATAATGTACTAAAAATGAGTAAATACAAGGTAGGCTAAGGCGATTTGGGTGTAATGATTGGTTTAAGGGTGACAATGCTCTTCATTAATAGTCCGGCTTAACTAGAAAATTACGAGAACCATGAAAAAAGATAGGCTCAGAGGGTTGTACTAGGGGTATCCTGCACTAAAGATGAGTGCATGGCAAGGATGTAGGATAGTTATATGATCGGTGTGACCATCATAATAATTACAGGTTTAAAACATGGGTTAATCCTAGTGCCTCTTATCTAGAAAATCCTAATACTCACTACGCGGTCTCAAGATGCATCACAAAAACAAGTTCTAAAATTTAATATACTGTCGGTACACTCATATAATTTAATATCGATCTCAATACTCCAAAAAAGGCGACAAAGACCACACGTACACATCCGTAACGACGGAATGGACACATATGACTGCTCACTCCTTAACTCGAGAAAGCTAAAGGTATAAACTATCTTGGGTATCAATAATGGATACTCGAATTTCTATAGATCTAAAGGCGAACCTCACAATTTTGGGGTGGAATTATGAGGGTTTTTGTGCTAGTCATATAAATTCCTATCCATGAGACGCTATTAATACTCGGTTTTTATCTGTATGTGTCATAAAAAAATTTAAATTTTCGTTAGAATCACCTTTTTATGCTATGTTTCGATATATTACCCATCATTTTAAGGACAAAGCAAATGGCAAATGAAAGAATACTTTCAAAGGCTTATTTCCCCCTTATACTTAAGTTGAACATTGTCCCTAATGTTCTATAGAAGTACCCATAAAAACGAATAAAGGGATAAGAAAACAAGGAAAAGAAACTAGTACTCCCCTGGTTTGCTTAATAATTAAGAAGAAACATGCGATAACTGGTTAAATCGTCCACCAAGAATCATCCAATGAAACTTCCTAAGAACTTCCAAGCTTCTTCTCATCAAATATAACCTGTAATCAAAGACAAAGACAACAACACCAAGCATAAAATCCATGGGATAGATATACATACAATATGAGTTTAGGGTTTCGACTCTATTAAAACAGTAAAGATAGGATGAGAGAATTGTTAAACTCATGGTTTTGCAGGTTTTATAAAAGAATCTAGACTTTCTAAATGTTGTACAAGTTATACTTTAAAAAATACTTAAAATTTTTGAGTTTTCCTGTAACTGGGCGTTTGACACCGTCAGGAATATCCTAACCCCATCACAAGTATCGTGGTGACGGCTTCGTGTATAAATCGTGACGCCGTCTTCATACTCTGTGAAAACTTATTTTTCATTTTTGATGAAAAATTTCCTGCACTCATTCTTATAAGTTATTTTCATGTACAAAATGATGCATAACAACCTAAGTTTTAACAATTCAATCATATGACTCGAAACTGACGCAGATTAATCTAAATAATTTATTTTAAATGTTTGAATTTGGTTCTAAAAACCAGATATTTCACTAGTACAAATCTGGGATTTAGTCACACATGGGCAAAATGGAACGGCCACACATTCACATATTTATGTGGCTAAAGGTACCAAAATAGACAGCATTTACTAATTAGCCACATATGAAATTTTGATCGTGTGACCATTAGAAATGTATTACCACACATTCGAACATTTATGTGGCTAAAGGTAACTGGTAATTTTTTTCTGATTATTTGGCCACATATGAATTTGGAACGCGTGACAAATACAAGTAAGCTTGAAGCATTAGTCACGATATACATATAACTAGTGACAAATATATGTCACACACTTGAACACTGTGACCAAATGGCATATATGATCACATGAAGTAATTTTTTATGTGTCTAAATCATACAGTCAAGTTTTGTCACACATGATTTAAGGGTGACTAATATCTTTTGCTAATTATTTAGCCACATATGAATTTGAAACGCGTGACAAATAAAAAGTAAGGTTGAAACATTAGTCACGATATACATATAAATAGTGACAAATATATGTCACACACTTAAACACTGTGACCAAATGCCATATATGGTCACACTAAACTTTTTGTCACACATTATTTAAGTGTAGCCAAAATCCAGTACATATGGTCACGTAACTAAATATGTGTGTTTAAAGTTTAGTTTGTGTTAGCTTATCAAAAGCTAATGTGTATAGTCACATTTACTTCTAGCACGATCATGTGACTATATGCCTTTACAATAGCCACAGCAAATCATAAATGTGTGACTAAATTATGTTTATAGCCATATTTAAGGTGATTATATGTGACCAATATATTCATAATAGTCATATCGTAAAGTATTCATGTGTCTATTATTTAGAGCAAAATGTGAAATCGGTTATCATTAAATTTCATATTAGTTACATTGAGTGTTTGTGTGTCTAAATTCATAATGTCATATATGGTCACATGAAGTGTTTGTTTATGTGTCTAAATCATGGACTCAAGTTTTGTCACACATTATTTAAGTATAGCTAAAATCCAGTACATATGGTCACGTAACTAAATATGTGTGTTTAAAGTTTAGTTTGTGTTAGCTTGCCAAAAGCTAATGTGTATAGTCACATTTACTTCTAGCACGATCATGTGACTATATGCCTTTACAATAGCCACAGCATATCACAAATGTGTGACTAAATTATGTTTATGACCACATTTAAGGTGATTATATGTGACCAATATATTCATAACAGTCACATCGTGAAGTATTCATGTAGCTATTATTTAGAGCAAAATGTGAAATCGGTTATCATTAAATTTCATATTAGTCACATTGAGTGTTTGTGTGTCTAAATTCATAATGTCATATATGGTCACATGAAGTGTTTGTTTATGTGTCTAAATCGTGGACTCAAGTTTTGTCACACATTATTTAAGTGTAGCCAAAATCCAGTACATATGGTCATGTAACTTAATATGTGTGTTTAAAGTTTAGCTTGTGTTAGCTTGACAAAAGCTAATGTGTATAGTCACATTTACTTCTAGCACGATCATGTGACTATATGCCTTTACAATAGCCACAACATATCACAAATGTGTGACTAAATTATGTTTATGGCCACATTTAAGGTAATTATATGTGACTAATATATTCATAACAGTCACATCGTGAAGTATTCATGTGGCTATTATTTAGAGCAAAATGTGAAATCGGTATATTCATAACTGTCACATCGTGAAGTATTCATGTGGCTATTATTTAGAGCAAAATGTGAAATCGATTATCATTAAATTTCATATTAGTCACATTGAGTGTTTGTGTGTCTAAATTCATAATGTCATATATGGTCACATGAAGTGTTTGTTTATGTGTCTAAATCATGGACTCAAGTTTTGTCACACATTATTTATGTGTAGCCAAAATCCAGTACATATGGCCACGTAACTTAATATGTTTGTTTAAAGTTTAGCTTGTGTTAGCTTGCCAAAAGCTAATGTGTATAGTCACATTTACTTCTAGCACGATCATGTGACTATATGCCTTTACAATAGCCATAACATATCACAAATGTGTGACTAAATTATGTTTATGGCCACATTTAAGGTGATTATATGTGACCAATATATTCATAACAGTCACATCGTGAAGTATTCATGTGGCTATTATTTAGAGCAAAATGTGAAATCGGTTATCATTAAATTTCATATTAGTCACATTGAGTGTTTGTGTGTCTAAATTCATAATGTCATATATGGTCACATGAAGTGTTTGTTTATGTGTCTAAATCATGGACTCAAGTTTTGTCACACATTATTTAAGTGTAGCCAAAATCCAGTACATATGGTCACGTAACTTAATATGTGTGTTTAAAGTTTAGTTTGTGTTAGCTTGCCAAAAGCTAATGTGTATAGTCACATTTACTTCTAGCACGATCATGTGACTATATGCCTTTACAATAGCCACAACATATCACAAATGTGTGACTAAATTATGTTTATGGCCACATTTAAGGTGATTATATGTGACCAATATATTCATAACAGTCACATCGTGAAGTATTCATGTGGCTATTATTTAGAGCAAAATGTGAAATCGGTTATCATTAAATTTCATATTAGTCACATTGAGTGTTTGTGTGTCTAAATTCATAATGTCATATATGGTCACATGAAGTGTTTGTTTATGTGTCTAAATCATGGACTCAAGTTTTGTCACACATTATTTAAGTGTAGCCAAAATCCAGTACATATGGTCACGTAACTTAATATGTGTGTTTAAAGTTTAGTTTGTGTTAGCTTGCCAAAAGCTAATGTGTATAGTCACATTTACTTCTAGCACGATCATGTGACTATATGCCTTTACAATAGCCACAACATATCACAAATGTGTGACTAAATTATGTTTATGGCCACATTTAAGGTGATTATATGTGACCAATATATTCATAACAGTCACATCGTGAAGTATTCATGTGGCTATTATTTAGAGCAAAATGTAAAATCGGTTATCATTAAATTTCATATTAGTCACATTGAGTGTTTGTGTGTCTAAATTCATAATGTCATATATGGTCACATGAAGTGTTTGTTTATGTGTCTAAATCATGGACTCAAGTTTTGTCACACATTATTTAAGTGTAGCCAAAATCCAGTACATATGGTCACGTAACTTAATATGTGTGTTTAAAGTTTAGTTTGTGTTAGCTTGCCAAAAGCTAATGTGTATAGTCACATTTACTTCTAGCACGATCATGTGACTATATGCCTTTACAATAGCCACAACATATCACAAATGTGTGACTAAATTATGTTTATGGCCACATTTAAGGTGATTATATGTGACCAATATATTCATAACAGTCACATCGTGAAGTATTCATGTGGCTATTATTTAGAGCAAAATGTGAAATCGGTTATCATTAAATTTCATATTAGTCACATTGAGTGTTTGTGTGTCTAAATTCATAATGTCATATATGGTCACATGAAGTGTTTGTTTATGTGTCTAAATCATGGACTCAAGTTTTGTCACACATTATTTAAGTGTAGCCAAAATCCAGTACATATGGTCACGTAACTTAATATGTGTGTTTAAAGTTTAGTTTGTGTTAGCTTGCCAAAAGCTAATGTGTATAGTCACATTTACTTCTAGCACGATCATGTGACTATATGCCTTTACAATAGCCACAACATATTACAAATGTGTGACTAAATTATGTTTATGGCCACATTTAAGGTGATTATATGTGACCAATATATTCATAACAGTCACATCGTGAAGTATTCATGTGGCTATTATTTAGAGCAAAATGTGAAATCGGTTATCATTAAATTTCATATTAGTCACATTGAGTGTTTGTGTGTCTAAATTCATAATGTCATATATGGTCACATGAAGTGTTTGTTTATGTGTCTAAATCATGGACTCAAGTTTTGTCACACATTATTTAAGTGTAGCCAAAATCCAGTACATATGGTCACGTAACTTAATATGTGTGTTTAAAGTTTAGTTTGTGTTAGCTTGCCAAAAGCTAATGTGTATAGTCACATTTACTTCTAGCACGATCATGTGACTATATGCCTTTACAATAGCCACAACATATCACAAATGTGTGACTAAATTATGTTTATGGCCACATTTAAGGTGATTATATGTGACTAATATATTCATAATAGTCACATCGTGAAGTATTCATGTGGCTATTATTTAGAGCAAAATGTGAAATCGGTTATCATTAAATTTCATATTAGTCACATTGAGTGTTTGTGTGTCTAAATTCATAATGTCATATATGGTCACATGAAGTGTTTGTTTATGTGTCTAAATAATGGACTCAAGTTTTGTCACACATTATTTAAGTGTAGCCAAAATTCAGTACATATGGTCACGTAACTTAATATGTGTGTTTAAAGTTTAGTTTGTGTTAGCTTGCCAAAAGCTAATGTGTATAGTCACATTTACTTCTAGCACGATCATGTGACTATATGCCTTTACAATAGCCACAACATATCACAAATGTGTGACTAAATTATGTTTATGGCCACATTTAAGGTGATTATATGTGACCAATATATTCATAACAGTCACATCGTGAAGTATTCATGTGGCTATTATTTAGAGCAAAATGTGAAATCGGTTATCATTAAATTTCATATTAGTCACATTGAGTGTTTGTGTGTCTAAATTCATAATGTCATATATGGTCACATGAAGTGTTTGTTTATGTGTCTAAATCATGGACTCAAGTTTTGTCACACATTATTTAAGTGTAGCCAAAATCCAGTACATATGGTCACGTAACTTAATATGTGTGTTTAAAGTTTAGTTTGTGTTAGCTTGCCAAAAGCTAATGTGTATAGTCACATTTACTTCTAGCACGATCATGTGACTATATGCCTTTACAATAGCCACAACATATCACAAATGTGTGACTAAATTATGTTTATGGCCACATTTAAGGTGATTATATGTGACCAATATATTCATAACAGTCACATCGTGAAGTATTCATGTGGCTATTATTTAGAGCAAAATGTGAAATCGGTTATCATTAAATTTCATATTAGTCACATTGAGTGTTTGTGTGTCTAAATTCATAATGTCATATATGGTCACATGAAGTGTTTGTTTATGTGTCTAAATCATGGACTCAAGTTTTGTCACACATTATTTAAGTGTAGCCAAAATCCAGTACATATGGTCATCTTCGAGGATACGACCCCGAACTAATAGTTATTACTTTTCCTAAAGTAATTCTATCTCTAAACGGTAATTTATTACCGACCACTTTACATGCGTCAGTCAACTATAACGGGTTAAAGGATATAGGTTATTGGTTACACTTAGGGGTTAAATTAATATGACCAATGATAACCTAATGCACATGACCCATGTGAATTAGCCATTGTCACCAGTAATGCACGGGTCCATGACACTATAAGCCACTACAACCTAATGCACATGACCCATGACCCATGTTAAGTACCAATTGTCACCAATCATGTATGGGTCATAACATGACACTATAAACCACTATAACCCAATGCATATGACCTATATGATGTTAAATACCCATTAATTAATGTGTCTAGTTATAACCTAATTGAGTATTGAATATGAGTGGCGTCCCCCTCGGTGTGATACATGTAAAAATTTTGATCATAAGGATGAGCAATGTCCTAAGAAGGTTAAGGTTGCTGCCTCGACTAAGGTATCGGATGATGTGTTTGCGAAGGTTACTCGTAAGCATGGGAATGGGAAACAAACTTCTAAGACTAGACACATTGATGGTTTCTGGTTAACTGAGCCTAAACCACACTAATATTATCGTCCCATTTTACATCGCAACATAAAGAGAATAAGGATCCATCTGCTCCGCAACCTAATAATAAGGGGAAGGACGTGTTGGATTTAAAAGAAATCAATGTTGTCTCGTTAAAGAATTCATTTGATGCTCTTATGGAAAAAGATAAAAATTTTGAGGTAAATAATGAAACATTGAAGGCTAGTGATGTGTCGTTGTGTAGGTGTTATTGTATGTATCAAGTTTTACTATTTATATTTTGCCGACTTAACCTAAAAACAACACTTTAACGGGAAGTGTTCCTGGTCGGTGGTAGTTTGGTGGTAAGTGGGCGTCGATCACTAAGAGCGAGAACGTTAATATCTAATTTATCAGTATTTTAGTTATCTAATTTATGTAAGTCCTAAGCTAATGATAAGGGGGGGTTTAGCCTAAGAGACTGGCACAAGTTTGGGAATCTATGCTAAGGTTTTGATGACAAGTAAAGCAATAAACACACACAAGAAGATTAAAAAACGATAGAGAATCGGTCAAATAATAATATAAGGAAAACATATCAACCATGAATAATCTGATAAAACACAGGTTTATTTATTAGTGCAATGATAATCTTATCTCGAAGCGGCATATCATTCTTAAGACTTAGGCGGTACTTCATCCTAAGACCTAGACACGAACAATCCTGTCACAATTAACATGCCCGCATAAAGAATCCTTCTTGTTGATTATAATCTACCTTAGGTGATTAATATTGGATATTATACAACCCGGAGCCCATTGAGATTTAACCCATCTGACATGCACAAAAAAAAAAAAAAAAAAAAAAAATAAAAAATATGGAGAGCCATCCCGGACTCTTAGCCTATGCCCACACAACACCGGAGTTGCAATGCATTAAATATGTAGAACTAGACCCAGTTGAATGATAGGTCACATACAAGCACGTAAACAAGTATAAAATGGTAAACATAATCAAACAATCAACGATAAATTAAGACAATCGAGATAAACAAACCAAACATTAAATCTTCATAAACATGGCTCATACCTAAAGGTATCAGCCCATAGTCATTGTAAAAATACACACGGTTTGATATATGAATGATTAAAAAGAAACCTCAATCGAACGCGTATTCGGTTGTGCGAAGATTACAAGAGTTTTCTTATTATGTTGAGGCTCAATTCTGACCTTCTTGGCTCTTCTATACGTCTAAGAATCGACTTGGTGGTTTAGGGATTTTCTTGCACATTTAAAACTGAGTTTAAGGTCTTGTATTTATAACGTCTGGAAATTGGTCAATACGCCGTATTCAATGCAATCAATATGGCGTATTGATGGGGTTTCCTTAAAGTACGGTCCACGCTTATTAATGGCACTAAGTGCTTGATTTGATTATTGACAAGGACCATTAATTATATTAATTTTAGGATTGTTGACTTTTGACTGCATTAAATGTAGATCTTTGACTTTTGACCAATGAATACGGCATATTAAATATCCCAGATACGGCGTATTGGGTCTTGATCCTTGGAGTGCGCACTACGTTTAAATCAATCACGATTAATTGCCATCTATCAAATTAACTGCAGATATTTGATT